>JAQGBX010002142.1:0-21533 GCA_034698745.1 Megaphyllum sjaelandicum | reverse complement strand
CCAGCAGACCAGTTCAAACCACTTACTTACAGCCACAACTGCTGACCTTAATCTACAGATTTGAGTACCCCTATTATAAAGTATTGGTACGGTACAAATAATGTTTACAGTGTACATGTACATTGTAAATGTGACGAAGCAGGGCTTAATGAAGGACTCTATTGATTTTCTTATTACAGTCCATTGTACAAAATGTTTAAATGTAAACGGCGATTAAATTGGGTTATAATCTGCCATTTCCATTGTTTTCGCGAGTTAAACTTTTTAAATGCAGATAAAATCTAATAATATACTATGTTTGTGGCATCAACAATGAGGTCGTTTTTAATCACTCACATTAGAAATTGTTAGACTGAAAGTAATGCAAAGTATATTTAAATATACAGCATAAGTATCCACTTTACGTTATAGGTATATTTTGAAATGGACCCAGATGTATGAAATCAATATGACAGGTTATATACTGTAAAACACTTATGTTTTATGTTCCCAAATTTCATTGGATTGTTGTCTTTGTTAAAAAAAAATGATCTTCTTCATTGACATGTATCAACGTGTTCATCTATTTTCCCTTTCATTTCTAGTAATCGACTCGATATATAGGCTGACCAATAAATTAGAAATGTTTCAGAGGTTTGATGGTTCCCACACGGTGCAAACGCTTTCTGTTAGTGTGATGGTGATTGTTATTACTGGTTTCCAATGTAATTTTTATCAGACGAATATATGAAGTATTCATTTGTATATCAATCTTTACAGAGATATAATAAAATAATTACGATTACAAAATCAGATTATCATGACTTCAATTCATATTTTGTAGCAAAATCGTAACCAAGAAAATTAGCCAGTTATTGAGGTGCACGATTACATGAGAATTGTCAACTTTTGTAATACAATGTATAACAAAATCGTGTGAACCCTAGTATATCATACTGTATAGGAGACATTATACACAAATGGCTGAGTTGTGCTTTGAATGAAATTGTTTGGTTCACTGCATAAACATTGTTGCACTAAATTTTTTTTGAAAAGCATTAGAATCCGAAGCAATATATTTATAAAATTAGAGTGTTTGATCTCGAGAAAGCAATTCTGGAGCAATAAATGTTACTGTATATATTTTTTTACATAATAATACTCAAGAAAACATAGCAAATTAGCATCGCCCACTATAATGTTTTGAAGATAACATTTGCAGAATTTCAATAAAAGGTTAATTTTTTGACCATATTTATTTACAAGCAATTTCAAAATTAACATGATGACATCCGTATGTACATATTATGGAAATAATTATGTTTTTCATAAATGAATAATGCAAGCGTGAGTTTAACTTCAATATGCAGTTGACTATTTCAAAATATTGGTTGTAGTTTTATGGGAAAAAAAAGCTTTTGTAAATTCAGTTCCCAAACTCTCCAAGTAATTATACTGAAAACCTTGTGTGATACATACTCTGCATGAGTATATACTGTACATGCCATATTCATTATTCATTGCTGGAGGATGCATGCTTCTGTGACAAAATCTTGGTTTGCAAAACATTTTTGAAGGCATGCCATTCATTCAATCCCCAAATAAAATAAATTACGGTTTTAATATAGTAGTGATACATACATGTATACTATTTTTATATCTTTAAATAATTTCCTCCAGAAATTAAAAAAGCAAGATAAAAACCACGTTGCACTTTATTTGGACGAGATTACCCTTTTGTGAATTTTTCCATGAATAAATTATTGATATATTTGCATGTACATTCATTTTTTTACATTTTAAAAAATATAAAATGTTGTTAACTACTGCTATAAATTTGTAGTTTCAACCACTGGCGAATCCAAAGAATGTTCTGAAAAAATAAAATATCTATGATGATGAATATTAAAACATCTCGTATTTTCAGTATGGATCGATAAGCTTCTAAATAAGCTTCTAAGCTTCGAAATAAATATTTAAAAAATGTCACCCATGTTTACACTGTACAGTGTCTTGTTAGGGTAGGAGCACGTTAAAGCTTATTCCAGTCGCTATAGCCAACCAGTGTCGCATAGTGGTAAGCGACTGCAATACCACTAAGCGACACTTGTTGGCAAGCGACTGGAATAAGCTTCAACGTGCTCCTAACCTTACACCGCAGCCACAATTAATAATATGATTCATAGGCGGGCCTGCCTAGTATGCTTGGTATGCTTCAGCATACCCTCAAAAACTCAGGGTATGCTTCCATTATGAAAAATAACATTGCAGCATACCCTGACCTAGTGATCGCCAGTGATCGTATTCGATATTTCGGTTCACAATCAAAGTCAGTCGATGAATCAGTCGAAATAAGATACTAGAACTTAGAAGTTAAGCACTTAAGTAACTTGTACTTGAACATATGAACATAACTTTTTTATATTAACATTCACTTTTACATAAGCACATGTTGTTTGTTTTTTTATTTGGGGGTGTGGGGGGGGGGGGGGTTGGCGGTGCGCGAGATGGTTGCACCCCTGCATTCTCAGCATACCCTGGTCCAGTCACCTGAGCCCGCCCATGATATGATTACTAGCAATATTATAAATTAAAAATATCAATGAAATCTGCTTTTCACTAATATTATGTTACTTAGAACAGTTTATTTTTGACAAGCTTAAAGTCAAATTTATTGTTTCAAACTCTTTTTACATATGTGTGATGAGGGGGCGCACCGGCGCAGGTGTATTACTTGGAAAACTTAATGTGCTCATTAATTTCAGTATGTAAATAATAATAATAATAATATGAACAAAAACTAGGCAAAGCCAGGGCCCCCCATATACCTAAAATATATGCTGTACTTTCAAAATGTAGTTCTAAATTCTTACCATTAAGTAAGAAAAAATGCTGGGAATACTTGATCACGTTTTCAGAATAAACACATGTGGATTGCGGGATCAATTCAAGTCACATCAGTGATTTCATTGGGAAACCTAATTCGCAAAACTCACCCATTTTGCCATCTTGTTCCATGCGGATTACGGCTATATTCATCCCTTCGATTATTTTCGTATCCGTGCTGGTTGGCGCCTGCGCACCTGACTGTCAATGACACGATAATACATCGTTACAGCTTCCACTTCAATTTTACAATCCCCATCGAAATGATTGCCAAGAAATTATCTTACCCCATCACAGACCTGTAATGTTAATGCTTCCTCGTAGCTCGGTAATTTCTCGAAGTCTATTGAATCCGCATCAGCGACTTTTGGGGTACTTATTAAATATACATCAGCATAATTTGGAGGGGGTTCTGGATTGGAAAGGTTCGATACTTCAGAACTAACGCTGCCGCCCTCGGAACGTCTTCGGCGTCGCGCTATTACGGCTCTTCTATTGAAAGAAATAAACACTTTTAAGTTAGGTAATTAATATCAAGATGAGAACCACAAAACGTTTGCTTTCAAGTTAATAGTGTTAGTTCTCGATCTAGAATCATTGATTGTTATCCAACTAAATCCTATTTGGCATTCGTATAAATTTTAACTTTCCGCTTGGTGATTATAAAAGAGTCGGGTTTGTTTTTTATGAATAATTATGTTGCTGGGTTTTTCAGTGTTTTGCTAAAATGTATTTATTGCCATAGAATCGAGGCAATTATTCGATGTTTAAATGAGATTCACTCAGTTACGGGTGTTTACCGATTGGCAAATGGTAAATATCGATTCAAACGTGTTAAAATTTTTCTTTAGAATTATTGGATTATACTTAACGTGCAAGATTGCGACCATGGTTATGCTTGTAGTTAATTAGTTGATACAAATTTGGGTATCAACAAATAAACATATTGCATCATATGGTTGTAAAAAAAGTTTTAAAAGTCTTCTATTTGGTAAGAATAAAATTACGAACATTGAATAAATCAAAATTCGTATTAATCATTTTTTGTCTCGATAACGATTCGTGATTGTAAAGCCATATGATGGAAAATTCCTTTCCATGCGTTATAACTGATATTAAAGTTCATAACACAGATATCGTTAATGATTAAAATGGCGAGACAAACTAGGCAAGAAAATCCTCAATAATTCCATCTGAGCTAGCTTATACTGCGATCCAAAATACTATAAGATTAGTTCCAAGGTCTTTTTAATTCCCATCTGCAGTACATGTATCAACCATGAAAAGCTTCTCCTAAGAATCTTGTCATTTCCGATAAAATGGACATGCTATGAAGTGACAGAAAACTACAGCGATCTTTTCTAGGATCGTAAAACCCATAACCGTTTCCGAAAAAGAAAGATTGTTGTTACGTTTTAACGGGCATCCCGCAGCTAAAAATCAAATTCTTTTATGGGTCTACATATGGAGTAAAAAAACGTCACGCGACATACCTATACAAACTGACAACGAGCATTATGGTGACTCCGATCAATAAAACAATAGCGATTCCCGCAGTCAACCTCACGATGTAAGTCATTTCTGAAATTGAATTTTGAGAACGTACATGTAATAAGCAAAGCTTCATCATTATAGGAGCAATGACGGAAAAAAATCAATATGATGAGATGAAAGTTAATAAATTATATTATGGGCCAGGATCAATTGGGTTTTTTAAATGCTCAAAAAGAGCCAAAGTGTATTTGTGCGCACTGCAACACGAGTCCCGGAGGAAAAAAAGACCCGTTGCATTTTAAGAAATTATACATGTATAATAAAATAACAACGTTGATCAAAAAAATTGAACTAAAATGTACCTTATGTGTATTTGAATTCAAATGAATTTGTGTTGGATAATACATTTGCAACTATAGAAACCTACTGTTTAGATGTTCTGTCGGAGAGCGCGTTTACTGGACACAACATTGAAATACATGAAAAGGTTTTATCTTGAGTTTAATTACTTTATTCGTCAGAGGGGAAAATGATTCTGCTAAACTTTAAAAAAAGAGCCTCGCACTTTAAACTATCACAAATATATTCTTGCAGTTTAAAGATTATAACATTGATTATGGCCACAATTTGAAGCATGTATTTATATAAATTATATTACGAAATCGGGAAAATGGCGAGAGATACTGTCGACTCTTTGACACTTGACATTAATTTACTTCGTTGATTATTAGATTAGAGTTTGCTGCATTCGTATAATTTATCATTACACAGCTAGTACACAGTATGTTCGTGATATCAAACATGAATTTGGTAAACATGTTTCAATGCACGGCAAAGATCGATTGATCGAAAAAATTGTAACGCTGTATACCTGATGGACAGACACATTTGCATCCAGAATCATCTTGTTCACATTCACATTCATCACCAAACCGCTTGCAGTAGGTGTTGTTCGGTGGACAACAATCGTCTTTGTCGAAATGAAAACCAAGTGGAAAATTATCTAAATGGATCGAAACACATAAATTATATATAGTTGATTCGGCTCCGCCTAATTTTAAATTGATTCAAATGACACCTAAATTATGAATGACAATATACAGTAAAAAGTACAGTTTCCGCAATAAAAATGTGTTTCAACAACTTGTTGAAAACTTCAAATTTAGAAAGTTGCATATACATGTACAATTATGATGCTGCATGCTTTAATTCGACTTGCCTTGTAACCACAGAAAGAATTATTTTCTTACTTAAAAAAATACATTTTTCCAAAAAAAGATAATTTGAACAAAATTTGTTTCCCATATCTGTTAACTTTGTAAAAATTGGAACGACTTTTAAAGTTGAAAAGTTAAAATACTTTAATATTTGCTTATTGCAATTATTTCGTAATTTTGTAAGGTCATTTTTTGTTTTAATGAATCTTTTAAGATAGAGTGGTGCCAATTGTGTCCTCGTCAAACGAGATGGTGTGGGAGGAACGAATTGTCTATCAATTCTCGAATCGGTATTCTTTACAATAAATGTTTGTACTTTTAATGCATACTTATGAAATTATGAAGGCTGTATGAACTAAATATGTATTTTCTTTTGCAGTGTGTTGCAATGGCAAAATGTGAAAGTGACAAATTCTCAAAGCAGTTATCACCTTGTACTAACTCGTACGTTTACTATTAAGAAACTTTGAAACAAGATGTAAATAATTTTATCGTTCAAAAATTATATTACATTAAATTTAATTAATTATTCGTTTACGACATATTAACTTTAACGGTTTACAGTGAAACACGAGTATTAATTCTTTAAATTAGTATCACTTTAAAAGTCAAAATCTAATTAATTACCACAAAAAAACAGTGACAGTGATCTTTACCTGTAGGACAAATACACATGCAGTCGAGCTCATCCTGATGACACTGACATTCAGTACCATTGCGTCCACAGCTTGTTTCGTTAGCTGGACAACACACGTTTCCTGGCAGAACATTATCAGGCACAACCACTGCAACTACTTGTAAAAACGTTATCACTTAGTAGGCTAATCTTGAATAGCAATACATATATTCAGCAACTGCACCGTATGTGTGCACTGTATGTACATGTATCCATATACCTGCAAGGCTGCATTGCAGCCAGTTATACCATCGGCAAGGTTAGATAATCTGGCTGAATAATGCCCCTGAAATGTATTATTAACCTCGAAACTCAAGTTTTGTCAAAAACGATACCATTTCTTGGCATCATTTGTTGTAGTATTTACGTGGACTTATGACTATAAATTGCATGTAGCATCTACATGTAAGTGAAAACTACAGTGTGAATTGCAAAAATAATTGAATTATTCATATACAGTACGTGAGGGAAAAAAGTATTTCAACACCCCAAAAATGTCGAATAACAATAAATAATTACATTTTTGCAATGAAATAATTACTGAAACAAATGAAAGATAATCCAGAAACGTTATGACAATTTCAACTTGAAACTATGAACATTAAATAAATTATAAAGAAAAATAGTAAAATGAATCGGGAAAAAAGTAATTCAACACTGTACTTTCTCACCATTGGGAACGCGGAGAAAGTACATTGTAGTTCTTTAAATCCTGATTTATAATTTCAATTCTGTGTGAAGAGATGGTCTATTACATCCACACGTGTTCTAGTATTTATGGTATCATGTCAAAAATGAAAATTTATATCACCTCTTGATTCCATCCCCTTCCAACCTCATGACAGTGCCACCTCCATGCTAAACTCTATGGAGTAATTTTTTTCTGTTGAAAAATTGCCTTGGTTCTTTAATACCTGTGTTATATGGAATATTTCTGGTTATTTTCTGTGTTAAAACATTCTCTGATTTTATTGCTTGGTGTTTGGGAAACATTTATTAAACCCCTTTTTCTTAAAAAAAAAAATTCCAAGTACATCTCCCCTTTCCAATGATGAGAAAGTACAGCGTTGAATTACTTTTTTCCCGACTCATTTTGCTATTTTTCTTTAAAATTTATTTAATGTTCATAGTTTCAAGCTGAAATTTTCATAAAGTGTCTGGATTATCTTTCTTTTGTTTCAGTAAAAATTTCATTGCAATAATGTTATTTATTAAGTTATTCGACATTTTTAGGGTGTTGAAATACTTTTTCCCTCACTGTACAGTGTGATACAGGTATTTCGATTATTAAGATAATATCAGGCCCAAAAATGCCTCAAATATCCATTTATAGCTTCAATAAAACATACCATAGCCTACATGTATATTTCATTACACGGTTTTTCTAGATTTTCCTAAATAGTATGAGAAGGTAGATATGCAGCCAGTAGGCATGCCATCAAATAAGAATAACAACACAAATAATTGCTATAATAGCGTTTTTCAAGGTGATGGTAATTTAATACAAAATCAATTAGTGCATATCTTTCAAACAAGTGATATTTAACTGCCAACTACAATTGTACTTATACCACAATATACTGTGCTCATACAGCTTGAAAATTGCATAAGAAGATCCATGGAATGACTGTGGAGCAGCTTTAATGTTTTAAAAGTCAACTACATGTATTAAGTCAATTTGATCTACATTATAAATCCTCAGCAAATTGTCTAATGTAAATGCAAACTGTACATGTATACAATTCGCCATAGATGCAGTACGAAATAAAAAAGTCATTAAAGCAATAACATGGATCCATCTTATTACCGTATGGATATTTGTAAACATTTACTGCGAAGGTACTGTATTTAATATAAAAAGACATTGTTTTTCTTCGAACATCGAAAGAAGAAAAAAAAACTCTGAATAAATAGGAATTTAACTTTCGACAGAATAGGTCGATGCAAAATCGATTCACAACGTTGAAGAAACGGTACTTGTTACACGTACAGTAAACACTACCGATTGACAGACAGAATACTTTTGTAATTGGCTTTTAGCATCGGAGTGTGAGCTAAACCGCATTTCTGGTTTAGTCTCTCCTGGAGCCGATTCTACGAATATTTGCGGCATTGATTTTCCTCGTGATTGCATGCATGCTCACTGATTAAGCAAACATGTTCAATTAATTACATGTACAGTATATATAATACCGCGCGGAAAGTTAAAAAACGTTAAATCGAACTTTTAATTTTACATGCATCGAAAGCAAGGGAACGCCCTCTCGTTTTCACTAAAAACCACCTAAAGCACAATGCTGAGTCATAATAATATCTACAGTAACCATCAAAAACATGAATTGCTAGCATTTGTCGAATTTCGATAAACAAAACGTTTTTATGAAGGTCCAATTTACAATCCATGGACCTCAAACGTGATGAAACGCGTATGGACGCATTAATGTTTTTAATTTAGAAAATTAATCAGATAAACCATATCTGAAAAAATAATGGTAGAACCAAGCACCGAGCGGTAGTCGCATCGTGAAGTAACAAAACATCCGCTTAGCAAGTCGCTAAATGATATCTACGACAATGAGATTCCAAACATGCGAGCTGATAATTCATCAACAATTTATATAGCATTTTTTTGCCGTTAAGTATTTAGTTTTTTTTTTAGATTTTATAGATTAGAGCTAAGCTGCGTGTTCTTATCAGTCGTAATGCATTCGTGGAGCTCTAGCTGTGGTCAATAACCTAGGTTAATCTCATCGTCTATAAAAATGACGTCAATATATATTCGTATTCCGGAAACTGGTACGGGACATCAGTGGACAAATATTTCACTTCGTGAAATCAAAGAATCTCCCACAAATATGCTTGCATCCACAAAACACCAAAACCATGTCAACAAATACACAGTACGCTTTGAAGCCTGAATTCAACTACAAAATACAATACATGATTGCAATTGAGATCTGCTGGCTGTCTGGATCGAGCTACATGCACCTGGAAAAGTGACCAGCTGTTTATGTTGACCACTTTTTAGTGTATTGTTTTTTCTAGTGTACATTTTCTTCATAAAAATTCTTTATACAGTGACCTGCTGTGACCCACAGTCTACTGTGTACTGTGACATGCAGTGTGTACCTCAAAAAGTGACCAGATAACAGATGAGTCAATTACGTACATGTAGATAGTTACATTCAACTTTACAGCATTGCTACTCCTGAAGAGCTTCAAAAAAAATTATTGATGAAATTACAAAAGAATATGATTTTGGAATTTCTGATGGGGGAAGTGATAAATGTGAAGAAGAAATGGAAACTTAGATGATTTCAGAACTGGATGTTTTGGAAATGTGCAGCAAGTTAAAAAAATATGCCGTGCCAAATTGCACAGAAGTTATAGATCATGTTATTCAGATCGAAAAAATCACGAAAAACATGATCATAAAAACAAAAAAACATTTAAAACAAGGAAATCTTGATAATTTTTTTCTTTAAAAACCAAATGTGTAGTTAGGCAATATGCTATATATACTGTATGTATATGTACAGTAAAACCTGGAAAAGTGACCACCTTTGAATGGTGACCACCTGTTTATGTTGACCACTTTTTAGTGCATTGTTTTTTCTCGTGTACATTTCCTTCATAAAAATTCTCTGTATAGTGACCAGCGACCACCTGTCTATTGTGTACAGTAACAAGCGTGTGTTGTCTTTATTGCAATTTTTACATTGCCAATGTACCTTAAAAAGATAACAGATGAGTCACGTTACATCTTGCTTTAACCCTTAGACATGATGATTCTGTAACTTTTTGGTTTTGTGGTTTCTTACTACGTGCATTACAGTATAAGTGCAGTGTACATGTTCATTATTTTAATTTAGGCAATCTTTGTATAGAAACCAAGTGTGTACAGTGACCAACAAAGCATTTTTTTGGAGGTCACGCTAAACAGGTTTTACTGTAAAACCATGCATCGTTTTACAATGCCTTTTGATATGTTATATCATCGATGATATTTCAATTCTTTTAAGAACAAAACAGTAAATGACAGAAAACCATCGCTTGACAATGCTTTTTAATATGTTATATCATCGATTACATTTGCATTTCTTTAAGGATGAAACATTAAATGAAAGAAAACCATCGTTTGACATATTTTAATCCTTTGAGGAAAATACAGTTAAGAAAAGCAAATTTATCGATGCTGATTTTAGTGGAAATTAGGGAAATACTATTTCATCTAAATAATGAAGTTCAGTTAGCAGTAATCATGTGATGTGACCTAAGTGATTTGTTATTTTCAAAATTCTCAAGTAAAGAGTCGTAACTTTTATAAATTCTGTAAATTTTTAATTTAAACAGCCTTCGACAAGATGCCAACAAAAAAAATCAATGTAAATGCTTTCTACAAAGATTGCCATTGTGTTTTTCGCACATTGTTTATGACGTGTAGCTTAAAAATATAGAGTAAATACAAAAACAAGCAACACTAATGCGCCTATCTAAAAATGGACACAACTGATAAACAACAAAGAAGATAACGTTGCGTATGTTTTATCAATAAATAAAATGTTAAAAATTTAGTTAGCTTACTTATTCAGTAAACCGAAAAACCTATAAAAATATATTAACGTTACAAAATATTTAACTCCAAAGAAACGATAATAATAATAACGATAATAATAATAATAATGATAAAGCATGCAGTTTTCAGAAATGGAAAAAACTCCAGCAACTTCACAGAGAAAAGTATATTTTCATTATGTATAATATATATTTTTAAACATAACTTGTCCTTTTTGATGCATAAAATTTACTTTAGACCTACATAATTTTACAGTGTATCTACTGGACATGTACATCACCAAAGAAAGATGATTTTTTCTAAACAATACGTTTTCTATAAAATGTTTGCTAAAAAAATATATGCACTTTATTTTGCTTAAAAATTCGTCAAAATGCTGAAGCTGCACCAATTCGTCACAATTTTGTTTACATTAAAGATAAAAGTTCTTAATTAATTAAGATAAATCCCACATTTTTAGTGAAATGTGGAAAATATGCAAATTTGTTAAATCCTGTCCGCTCTTCCTATAACGTAGTAAAGTGATAATTAAATTGGACTTACCGTTAAGGACGTGTACTATGACGCTTGTTGGGTTGGCATTTTCCGGATTGCAAGTGTAGTTTCCTGAATCTGACTTCTGCGCGTTGGTGATGATCAAGGTGCTGACCGTCGTCACGTTGGTCTTCTTTTCCACGTTGATTCCTCTACGGAAGTTGATCATGCTTTCTTCGTGGTACCAGAATACGTAGGCTGGAGGTTCTGGACTCTGAGTGATCAGACATGACAGAGTGATGGTGCTGCCGCTCTTGAAATACATGTCCGACGGACCCTGGATTTCAGCTTTGGCAACTGAAAAGACACAGTGGAGAAGTTGTCAAGAAAGTTGAAATTTTACATGAGCATGCAACAAATAATCTTAGTCAAAATGTTTAAAACATTTCATATTTACAAGTTGTTCAGCTGACATACTGTAAGTGTACAGTGCAGTGCAAGTCTTTGATAAGTTTGGAGATGTTATGTCAATGATATTCATTTTGTAAAAACTGAATAAATCAGGCATTTTGTTTTACGTTCATAAAACTAAATACAACATTTTATATGATCAGTATTATGTTAAATCTATTTTAGAAGCTGGAAGCATTTTACATTTATGTAGAATTCCATGTTAAAGTTTAAAAATATACAATTTAATCGAGCTTCGGTATAATAGATGTCAATGTCAATGTAATAATAAACTAAGTAAAATATTAAAAATATCCGATCAGTATATGATCATCTTTTTACAAAACAGTTTGTATTTATGAGTTGTACATAAATTAATTAGTACATACTACATTTTATTTTGAAGTTTTACAGTTGGTTTTCAAAATAATGGTTTTCAATATAAAATGTGGTATATAATAAATTATATACAACTCATAAATATAAACTGTTTGTAGAAAGTTTATGATATTAATATTGATATATCAGATATTGATCGGATATTTTTTAACATTTTATTTAGTTTATTATTTGTATTTGTTAATGAAAATATATCTTAATACATAATACAAATTAATGTATAAAACCAACTAAAAATCTATAATATAAAATGTGTTATGTACTAAATTATATTCAACATATAAAGTTGATTTAAAAAAGTATGTGGATCAATTTTTTTTATATATTTTTAATACTTTGGTAATCACATAAGAAATTTTAAAAATACAATATGTGGATTAGATTTTTTAAAAATAATTTTAATATTTTAGTAATCACATAAGCAATTTCTCAGAACAACGTACTAAACCACAAATAACGAATTTTAGGACATATAGCTCATCACAGTTGAAAAAAAAAGTTTAGATAAAAAAATGAGGATTTTTTTATTAAATTTTCACAAAAAATAAAAATGAACATTGCAAATACCTTTTCCAGAGATAACGAATGGAAATCAAATGGAATTGGTCTTTAAATTTTTTGGAATTTCAATTTAAACCAGAACAGATTTTAATTATTTAAAAAGTCTCAGCTTTATACATCGAAAACATGAAATGTTTGGGAAATTTAAATAACTTCCTCATAAGCAACCACTTTCAAAAACATTTTAATTTTTTTTAGAAAACGAAGTAAGATATCTCACGAAAACTGAATGATAAAATTACTTCGGTTCCTCGCAACACCTCTGTTAAATGATCAAAGTGCGAACAATGTTGCTTCAACCCCAAAGGAAACGTTCATTGAAAAGCGGAAGAGATGAAAAAGCCCTCCTAACCAAGCAAGGCCATTGTTAGCCCTTCACTATAAATTGCCAGAGATTCATTTTCCAAAGCGCAACCAATAAAAAACAAAATACCCCAGGGAAAACTCTTCAAATCAACTTCATAGGAAGAAACTTGGCTCTAACACAACCAATTAGGTGCGAAAACTTATTAAAGAAACTATGGCAACCCTATACGGGGGCCATTCCTAAACTTTACAATGCCCAAAACTGCAGAAAAAGTTCAAGTTTTACTTGCTTAGGAATACGATTAAAACTTTGGTTAGAAGTTATCTCAAAGGTCCTGTTAAGCGAAAATGTTATTGCCATTGTCGTTTTCGCTTAGGAAATAAAAAAATGATGATGCTTCAACTGTTTCCGTGTCCCATTGTTAGGGGGAAAATAACAGGAAACTATGCCAAATAAGTGCATTTCACATTTTCAGAAAATTATGATAAACAAAATAAGTTTAAGCAAAGGTAACTTTTTGCCCGCAGTCACATAATAAAATTTAATACAAACTACTAAGTTTCTACGATAATTCACAAAATAAGAAATAACCTTTAAAAATCTAAAATTACCGAAAGCATACTTAATGTAATAGTTTCACGAACTATAGGCTATATACTCTAATTCAAGTGTTATTTTTAATAAAAAGGAAATAGCTGAACTGTATTGCAAAAAAAGTTCGTTTTTTTGTGAAAATTGTATCGTTTCTAATTCTATTTTAGGAAAAAAATATACTGTTTTTAAGCTTAAAAAAGGAATTTAAGAAAATTTATGTTTTAAGAATTTCAATACATTTTTAAAAAAACATTTTACCCAATGACATGATTGTTTTAGAAATGATAAGACGAACCCGGATAATTCAGATTTTAATGTATAGTTAACTCAGTATTTATAAAATTGATTGTTTTTAAATATTTTTCTCAAAGGTGTTACTTAAAATCTCGAACTATGTACTAAAACAATTTTTTTTAAATGAAAATGAAATAGTTTGAAATGTGTTTTGTTAAAATTGAATGTTTTTTTATAAATTGCATTGATTCTAATTCGATTTTTGGAACAAATGTACTATTTTTAGATTTGGAAAAAGATTTGAAAACATTTAATTTTAAGGAATTTTAATACATTTTAAAACAAACATTATACCCCATTGCATGCTTGTTTTAGCAATGTTAAAATAAACCCGGATAATAAGGATTCTAAGATCAGCTTCTAAGATAATTATTGCCAAAGGTGTTCTGAAGTATAATTTAAATGGCAATGCACATATTACAGTATATGCATAACCACATCATATTAAATCACTTTCAAGTGAAAAGCATAAAGAATTTTTTTTTAAAGAAAGAAAAAAAGAAAACATCTGCTATTAACGAAATGCATAGTTCAAGAAATAGCCTCACAAAGTATACTGTAATTCCATTTTTTTATAAAAATGAAATACAGTGTAGTTTGACATGTTTAGTTAAAATTAATGGTTTTTTTTATTAAAATTGAATTCGAATTTTAGGAATAAATGTAAGTCTCCAAATCTAAATGATTTGGAGAAAGATTCAAAGAAAATATAAGTGTATGTTATTTAAATTTGCATGGTTTTATACATAAACATGTGTCATTCATTCATCTAAACTCAATTGTTGACATATGTTCATTTTAATGAATTTAAAGTAAACATTAAGTCCAAAAGGAAACATTTCTAAAATAATACTTTCCACAAAAATAAAGCAAAATCTCAGACATTCTAAAATATCAGAAGATCCAAGGACAGCGTCACTAAATGACCATAACCAAGTCCATCTTTGCTACAGTGACAATGATAGCGTCCATGGCAACAATCGCCTTGTCATCAAGCCAACAGCGTCGTGTCACTTCAAAAATTAATGGTCTCCTTCTTGATGTACTCAACTATATAAAATTGCCAGAGTCGGTGGGGCAAATGGCACCCACAATCTGCAATTTCTAGTTTGTCCGGGCTTAGATTCATGCAGTTATTTTTTTTAAAAAATTATTGACAGGGCTACATTTGCAGAAGACAAAATTAATCCTCCGGTGAAAGGGCGTGTCGAAACGCTTGATACTTTGATGGATTGCCTTCAGGTCATCCACTGGTCGTTCACTCAAAAGTAAAACCTATTCATACGTCGCATTATGCCGGGCGTAGGCTTTGCTACAGCCAAAAATTTGTAACTTTAGATGAAAATGCAATCGATACTCTTCCCATGGGCACCTCAGGCAACTTGGGCATCTGGCATTATTCCTGAAATCTTAAAAATGTGCATCACTTCCAAGCATGTTGAACCTTCACAACTGGAATCTACTTCGTAACGAGATCCCCCAACGACATTAAACTGATCACGTGACAAAGACTTTAGATTATAACAGGATGCGATGTGTTTCCGTCGTGACTCAAAATACAGTTTTATTTCGGGAAACATATTAAGTTAAACATACAGTAGTAGATGCATCAGTGAACTTTTTTAAAAATCAAGTTGATGCATATGCTGGTGAACCTTTGTTGAAACCGAGACTATATTAAATAGAACAAATATGTGCCTGCCCATTAATCGTTTTTTGAGACTGTTGGACTTCTGATGCAATGCATTTTGTTATTAATATCTTTGTGAGACTTTAGGACGTCTGATGCAATGTTCTATGTTATATATCTTTTTGTGAGAATGTTGGACTTCTGATGCAATGTCTTCTGTTATTAACATCTTGGTGAGACTGTAGGACGTCTGATGCAATGTTTTATGTTATTTATATTTTTGTAAGATTAATGGACTTCTGATGCAATGTCTGATAGTATTAATTTCATTGTGTAAAACTGTGTTCATCTATTTGTGAGACTGTTAGAATTCTAAAGCAATGTCTGATGTTATTGATTCAATGAAAATGTCTATTGTTATTAATATCTTTGTAAGACTGTCGGAATTCTAAAGCAATGTCTGATGTTATTGATTCAATGTAAATGTATATTGTTATTAATATCTTTGTGAGACTGTTGTTTGGTCTTCGGATGAATGTTACCCTACTGATGCTTGTGATTTGATAAATGTTGCACACTGATGCCAATCATCTATAATATAAACAACTTCCACATTTTTAACCGAAGCCCCACAAATGTTCCTGATTGATCAGAAACCAGATGTCCAAAAGTAACCAATGTGCGTGCAGCACATGTGCAGCATGGAAATGCCAAGTTGCCTTTAACCAAGAACAGACCAATGATCAAATCAGGAAAGAAATTGTCAACTTTCTCTGAAGAGGATCGGCACTTCCTTTAAGACCTTGCTATTCATCAATCAATTCAATGCCCATGGCACGGAGGTTCGTCTGCCCGTATACTTAAAACTTAGTGATCCATGGTGAATTTTCTTTCCGCAGAAACACCAAAAATCTCCGTTCCAACACCTAGGCATCATAAATCATCATTTTCCCTGGTGCTTAATTTTGGCATTTTTTTCTTCCGCTCTTTCTTACCCTGTCCATGTTTTGGACGCATTCACTCATCTAGAGCAAATCCCAAATGAAATCCAGAGAGTAAAATGCGCATCACTTGATAAACCTCGTTGACGTTTTTGACAAGGGTTCTGGCGAAAATGTTTGCAACATCATTTGAAAACAACTTCTTAATCGAAGTCCATTTGAGGGAAATTCCCTGGACACAAAATAGCATTATCCTTCTTTGAACATTGAAAGAGTAACACTAAACAGTTTTTTTCTAGATCATCCAACGAGCTGTTCGACGATGAAGTTGCCGCTAAACGGAACTGATTTTTTCCCCCGATACAACCTTTATCTAATTAGATCTTGGTTCGTCGTATCGATATGTCAATTATGTCAATGTAATGTTTCCAAGACATGTAGTCGGTTCTAAGACTTGTCCATACATTTAAGATCTTAGCCACAACACTCAACATAAGTAAAATCTGATTATGTTATCATTCATTGCATTTGAAAACCTTTCTATGAAGTCCCATACTTTACAAAAACAGAAACATGTCCGAAAAGTCAAAAGCATTTTTTAGTAATTTTTTAGTGTTACTTAAGGTATGCTCCTTTTATTAGACACTTAAGCCTAGTAAATACCGGTAATATGGTACGTAGCCTACTGTAGCTACGGTATCCGGTACTTACGGTACCGTATGGGCGATAGTACAGGAGGTGTAAAGTCGAGGAACAGACAAGCGCCGGACCCGCAATAGCCGCCTGCCTTTAATAATCGCCAGGGGGGTTCCCCGCAATTTGCAAATAAGCGCCGGGGCGCTTAATTCCGTATTTACGGTAGTTAATCATTTTAATGCATTTCCAAAATGCTTTACAAAAAGACGTAAAAATTGCAATGCATTTTAATAAAGCATTTGAAAAAAAAATTAAAACATTGCAATATGTCTTTCTAAAAGGCATTTGAAAATCAATTAAAACGTTGTAAAGTATTTCCAAAATGCATTTGAAAAATAATTAAAACCTTCCTATATCCGTGCAGTTTTCGAATAAGCAAAATCTCTTTTTACCATGCACCTCTCGACCACAATGTACACATGCTATTTTCAAGGGTCAATTTTAAAGTCACAAACAAAACAACATTTATATAGACTACAAAAATGAATAAAATTTAAGTTCCCTCATCAAGTGATCGCAGAATTTGCGTATGAACACCTAGATAATCAATTAAAACATGATGTACAGTATGTACCGTATAGGTTTCAAGTGTGCATCTCCAAATTATATGACATGCATACCTGGATGATAATATTTTATAGGGCTATAAATGGAAACATGTAATACTTAGACGGTTTTTGGAATTCCACAATGAAAATAAATGCATTTGAAAATACATTTAAATTTTAAGTGCATTCATTTAACTTTATTTAAGTGTATTTCAAAATAACTTTAATTTCAAACATTAGGATGAATTTTCTTTGTATTTTCTTATTAAAGTACATTTTGAAATGCAATTAAGAGAATATACATGTATTTTGAAATGTATATACTGTAATTCTTTTCCAAATGCATTTCGGAAATGCATTACAATTTTGTAATTCTTTTTCAGAAGAATTTTGGAAATGCATTAATGTTTTAATTCTTTGTAAAATGAATTTCGGAAATGCATTACACTTCTTTAATTATTTTTTAAATGTATCACGATGTTGAATTATTTTTTCAAACGTATATAACAATCGTTTAACTGTTTTTCAAATACATTACAATGTTTTAATTCCTTTTCAAATGCATTTTGGAAATACTTCACAATGTTTTAATTCTTTTTCAAATATATTTTGAAAATGCATTTCTTTTCAAAGTGGGATATGGCCACACATTACACTTCTCCACTCGGGTTACGATCTATAATGCTTCCGAATTCCATAAACGAAATTAAATTATCATTTGGAGCGGTTCGTGTCAATGTACAATATGTTCGAGCATTAATTCAGACCAGGATGATTATTGCCCATTACTAACCATAACTACTTTTCATTTAGGGTTGCATTTTAAAAAAATTTAAGAAAAAAAAAAAGAAAACAAGAAAAATAAACTTTCGCTTCAAACAGGGAAACGCACCATCAACCGACAGCATATCATGTCGAATTTCATTTATTTTTTACGACTTGTCTCGACATTTGACAAGTTCTTCTTTCGAGGTTTCCAGGGTTATTGTCTAGTCTAGTCAGCGTTTTTTTTCCCCGGGTGAATCTGCCGATGGCTATAGTATTTGCGCATACATCATCGCAAGCCTTGCCATTTCGCTATGACCTCAAGAGGTCTTGCTCCAATGTTTGTCAGCGACTGCATGCATATGCCAATGTCACCATGTTAAGCGCCTATACAGAAAAACACAGTTTGTTATTCTTTTTGAGAATTATGATCACCCAGACGATATTATTTTAGCTACAGAAAGCAAACGACTCCAGCGCCGTCGTATTTCAGAGCCATGCACGGGGAAAAAAAAACAGACAGTCCGCTTCTACAGTAGATTATCGATAAATCAACTTATTGAAGGCAACATTAAAGTACGAGTCACTATTGCGAAGGCGGATTCAACCAATTATTATAGCAGCTAAAGTGCCGTTGCAAAGGTCATGACCTTGCGCATTCAATTATAAAACGGCTACCTTTGTAACACTGTTTATACCATGCAGCTCGGACACAGCGACAACCCAATGGACCTTATGCAGAATTATACGTTTGGGGCTACATCAAGTGATCTTTAAATCGAATCAGTAATTGAATGGATGTGCCTCGGCACCATTGCAGTGTGGTCACTCGGTGTCGGCACCTTTCATGTCCCCATGTCCATAAAATACGACTACAATTAAGCTCCTCGCTCGATATAGGATAACAGATAGCCACAGGGTTGCACAATATTGCCCGATTGGCTAAGTATACTATATAGCAATCATATACATGTAGCATCAAGTGCATGAAGCCAGGATGTGCTAAGCCGGCCAATTCATTGATCATCATAAACTTCTGCTTTTGCCATTTTCAACGGCAGTGTCCACATATCTCTTATCAGTTTCTGTGACATGGTATTGACACCATACACCTGATCAATGTTGTGATGAATGCCAGCCAGTCGCTGAAATCTGTAGATCACGCATCACGGGCTCATGATATTTAATCATGTTTCCGACTGTCCCACCATTTTCACCTGATGGACAGTTGACTGACTTGAGAGGCGACCTAGTGTTCGTCAAAGGAAGTAGTCTATCAGCTTGAAATAGGCAGGGAATTTAAATGTCACAAGAAACATGAAACACCTTCGGGGTCTTGTTACCATACTTATTGAAAAGCTTCTTTTATTCAACATTCTTATATATTCAACACAAAATTGTAGTGTAAACCTAAACACTCTACGTGGCATTGTATATTTACTGATATTTAAATATAGTCATTGATATGTAAATGAAGTTTCAATACATATTTGAATTATGTAGAGCTTAATATAAAGCCCAAATGTGATCCGAAACGTCGCTATTAATTTATTGTTTTTAAATTATAGTCGAGAATTAAAGGTCTATAGCTTACCAGAATGTCGGCCAGAACGATTTACCCAACTTCGAGAACTAAGCTTATCGCAAAGTTTGACTAAATCATTTGCGTTTTTAGTAGTAATTTTAGTTTATTAAAACTCTTCTCAACGAGATGTTCAGTTTGACACCATGGACGTCCAGGATTAGACGAGAAACAACCAAGAAATACACTAGCAACCTAACAACCAACCATCGTTGTTCGGCTTCCAATCGAGCAAAAGTTAGCGAAAGCTCGTCCCGGGTTATTGATGACGTCACTCGGTCGCTCGACTCCCGATCCCCTGGGGTGCCGCATTGGGGGAGGGAAATCGATTTTTGGCTGCGGGTATTCAATTCCTCGCATCAAGAACCGCAGCATTTTTCCTCTCCAGGCCTAATAAAATTGGCGAAAGATTTACAGCACTCGGCATTTAATAACTTAAATTATAACTCGAGCTGCCATAAAAGCAGCCTTCCTTCGGTTCGTGACTGGTACCAGCGACAATTTTGATGGAACATTCGCAATCTAAATAGTCCACGATAGGATCGGGGATGTCGTTGTGTTGCAACGCGATATGTGGATAAATGAGACACCTATTTGCATATCAGATGCTCCGCAGGGACGCCTTTAATGGCGCTGCGTGGAAGGCGCAAGACGCAATTTAGAGCAACAACGAAAAGGCTCCGATTGCACTACACGTACCGTACACACCAGTCAATAAATTTAATTTTAGCACGCACGCAGACGGAGGGCATGCTTATTGCGTCCTATGTAAGCTCATGCATTATAGAACCGCCATTAGAAGGGACGCTTACTCAATGTAAAAGTGAATTGAACATGGCTTTGTTGTGGCCTAATTTACAACCAACTCTTGTGGTGCCATGCTGTCTGCATCGACGCCAGTCTCTAATGCCTTGAACCTCGGTTTTGAAAGACAGCAAATTTCCCTAAAGACGTTAAGTCGATGCATTAAGAAGTCAATGCAGTGGAACCTCATTAAGAACTCACTACAGTGAAAGTTTGTTAATTCGGTCAGCGATTTTATTCGAACATAAACTGCTGTGCAAATTTAGCGCATCACCTACTTTTTTTGTAAATAACCTTATATAAACACATGTTATATTTTAATATTTGTTATATTCTTAATTAATATATAGTCATTTCTGAGGCATTTATGAAGGTCAAACATTAAGTTCAAAGATCAGACTGTCAAAAAAAATGTCATAATACTGATCACTGCACCATTTCCAAATTTCCTATCTATGAGAGTTTTGCAGTTTTTTCTCACTGTAGAACGTTTGAATGTGTTTTAGTGATTAGTGTAAGCCCTTAGTTGTTGTTTAATTCGAAAAAATTGATGGTGACCATCATGCATTGGACGAGAATTCCGTGAGAATTGTGTCATTGTCAGGTGTAGGCATGAGCCAACGTGCCATCGCACAACACCTAGGAATCAACCAATCCTCT
>JAQGBX010002141.1:0-21535 GCA_034698745.1 Megaphyllum sjaelandicum | reverse complement strand
TTGAGCTAAAAAATTCTCAATAATGGTAGGTTAGTTTATTTTAATGATTTTGATTGTCTAAAAACTGGTCAGGGGAAGATGCAATATCGATTCTGGGAAACCTTGGAAGGTCAGGAGATTTTGATTCGCAATAAGTGTGGGAACCATGTTAATTTTCCCAAGGTTGATGCCTGCACAGGCCAAAAAACGCACGGTGTAATCGGCAGGAATGAGTTGCTATAATAGAGAGTTTCTATAATAGAGGTTGACATAAGAGAGGTTCTACTGTAGGCCTATAGAAAACCATAGTGAATGGTGCTCACTGGCTATAGATTGGTCTGTATTAAAAATATGTTTAGGACATGTCACGAGTGCTGTAGCCAACGCCGTTGCAAATTTTGTGAACTATTTAAACATCCTATGCCTTTTGTATTCATCCTAGGTTACTAATCGCTTAGCAAAATGAAAACCGGTCTTAGTTTTTATGCACATCTGCCAAGATTACATTATCGCTATTAGGGTTGTTTATTAAGTTTCCGCAATAATTGTTTTGGTTTTTTTTAAATCGGATTTAAAAGGATTTCAATGAAATTTATTTGAAAAATGCTTTCATCATACCTTAACATGTCACAGCATTAAAAGATATTTTTCAAAAATTGCACGTGCTTAAAATTCGGCAGCAGAAATGGACTCCAAGGAGACAGTGGCTCAGCAGAAATGTTTACGGTCCAAGTAATGTCGAATTGTTCGATCTATGATTGGACTGAAAAGTTCAGAAAGATGCCCAGGGAAGGGGAGGCATAAGTCTGTTAACACGGCACTATTGCAGGCAGCAGGCGCACAAAGACTTTACAGACTTATGCCTCACCTTGTAGCCTACACCCGGTGTACACCAGATTGACGATTTGAATGCACCATTAATGAACACCCTTTGCAGAGTTGGGCATTAGTCAACTAATTGATTAGTTAACCACAGTTACAACTAAATACCTAATCATTATTAGTTATAATACTAAAATTATAATTGTTAATCACTTGTACGCAACTAATTTTTATAACTTTTCTTTATTTGTGGTTGAAGAGCGACTAAAACTATTTAGTTGAGAAAAATAGTTCCATGGACAACTAACAACTATTAGTTTAATCGTAGTTAAACAACTAATAACTAACATTTCTTCACTGTCACTTAAAAATCATTCGTTTGTTTTTTCTGGTTTCCTGAAGCCGGCGTAAAGTACTTGGAGAATTTTGAAGGACAGCAAAATCTTTTGAGTCTAAAATTGAAATTTAAAACCAAAACGTGTGAACTGAAAAAAATGTTAGTTATTTGTTGTCCTCGCTACTATTATTTTTCTCAACAAAATAGTTTTTAGTTGCCCTTCCAACTACAAATAAAAAAAGTTGTAAAAATTAGTTGCATGCTAGCGAATTAGAACTACAGCTTTAGTTGATAGTCGTAACTAACACTCAGATAATATAGTTGTAGTTTTCAATTATCAGTTTCAACTAATTTTTGCCCAACTCTGACCCCTTGTATGTATGCTAAATGTAGAAAGGCATATGGGATGCTTATACGTTTTGATATTTTTTGCTTATTTTTCATTTTGCTACTTTTAATTGAAAGCTCTGAATTTTGGCCTACGGATGCAGTCTGTTGTCCTTCACTTTGCATCACAACATTTAATTTGCAGTCCTTGTAATAAGTGATAAGTCCATTAGCAGTTTTAGGAAATTATGCATAAAATTAACAAACGTAATCAGAAGAAATGATTCCCCAATTCTACTTGTCTAGCTTTATTACTTTTAGACTTGCCTTCATTCATGCTAAAGTTTATATGTGTATTTGGTTGGATTTACACATTGAACACCATTTTCTTTTTTCTAGCAATGTACAGCCACATCAGGGCAGTTTCCAGTAGAGGAGACCTGCAGTGGCTTGGTGTTCAATTTCTGGTACTCGCTTCAGGTTAGTCAGCTGCATTTCTTAATATTTTTTTTTTGTTTATAAGCATAAAAATACACGCCATATTACTGTGGAATTCTTTTGGTAATCACAGGATGAACTTATTTGTTCGGAGTCTGAAAAATGTGCCAAGTACGCCCAATATTTCCTGCCAGTTTTTTCGTCATTGGTAGATATTCTGATGTCAAAGTGTATCTACCCTTCAACGGAAGAATATCAGACATGGAATTCAGGTAAATTATGCATCACTAATAAACTGACCATCAGTAAAGTAAAGTTCCGTTGTTTTGCAACTAATTTTACGCTTTTCAAAATTTTATGGAAGGCAGAATTGTAACAGTGGAGCAATTCAAGCATTTCCATTTTTCCTTTAACAGAATTAATTAGTAATTCAAATCCTGTTAATTCGGTCAACCATTCTGTTAGATTGAAACCTTCGGAACAGATTTTTTTCAATGCTGCCCTTTATGAAAAAAGTTGTTTAATCCGGTCATCTCATCGCATAATTCGATCATATTTTTCACATGTCTACATAAATATGCAAACTCGCGAAACAAGTTCGAGCAGATTTCATAGAAGCAATGACAGGTTTGGACAATGCGCAGATATTCATCTAAGCATTTAATTCATCAGCGGCTGACAGTACTGATGAGGATTTTCTGCTTAAGTTAGAAATTGAAATTTCAGCTGCTACAGCAAACCGGCAACATCAAACACAATTTACAACTTTTTTTAAAAACTAATAAGTAAATACATATGTATAATTAAAAATATGTATTTGTAAAACGTAGAGCAAATTGTGTTAATAAGGTCAATTTTTAGCATGTTTTTTGACATTCATCGCCTATTTCGGTCAAAATGGCTCGAACCATAGTGATCGAATTGTTCAAACCAAACAAGGTGGCTTAGCAGTTAACGTTCTCGTCGTGCATTCGGAAGACCCAGGTTCGATTCCTGGATCGGCCATCCTTGATTGTTTTTTTTTCTTCATGGTCTCCCACAATTCCTCCAGGCAATGCTGAGATAATTCACTTTTTAAATCTAATCCCAGCCTCCTCGTTAAAGTCCCAAAGGCGGGAAATATAACTAAATTTCGATGTTAGTGTCCATCATGACCAGACTGCTTGGTCCGACTTAATTTGTATTATTATCCCCCTGTCAAATGGTACTGTGTACTGACTGCAGGGATAAATAATTGAATTGAATGGAATTGAATGAAGCGGCCATCACTGTACACGTATTTCAAATTCAGAATGATATGGGAATAAAATGTGAGAATAATTTCTTAATATTACATGTGATAAATCGGTATCTGCAACCTTTGTAAAAATAAGATCGTTTAAAATTGGCGAACCCATGTAGAAAAAAGGTGTAATCTTTGCTGCTTAAGATAAATGATATAACTTTGCAGAATTTTTTGGGTTTTCAGATGACAAGGAGCAGTTCAGATGTTATCGGCAGGATATTGGTGACACGTTGGTAAGTAATTTGCTATTTGCGGTAGTTTGTTGTTTGTTTGGTATTTTACAATCTTGGCGTTTCTCTAGATGTATTCCTACAATATTCTCCAAGAATCACTTTTGGTGAAGCTGTATTCCTATTTGGATGGTGTTTTGGAAAATGCCCGCATGGGTGATTCAGCGGCAACTAAGGTAACATTTGCTGATCAACTTATTTTGCTTGCGTGGAAAAAAGCCCTTACTTTCTTTTACATGCATTTTTCCAGTTAATTGAAGCATGCCTGTTTGCTTTCGAGTCTGTGGCCGAGTGCGTCGATCTGGAGGAATCCATTTACCTTCCAGGGCTGTTTGCGCGTCTTCCAACTATTCCATTTAATGATTTCCGAGTTGTGAACACAGCTCTAAACACTATAGGTAAGAGCTGACCGTCATTTGCTGTGTATGTGGCTTTAAACAGTGAACTTTGGCACATCCCCTGGCGTTGATAATCAGCCCTCGATCGTGAGCAGAAATAGACCAAATTTAAAGCCCCACTGACAACCAATCAACTATATATTTCAAAGGCATACGTCATGGAAAATATTATGATGAAATTCATTGATCTTTATAATTCAAGGTGCTTATGCAGAATGGATTCACCGCCATCCTGATGTTTTGAGCCACATTATCCCGCTACTGATGCTTGGCGTTCGAAACAAAGAAATGGCCCCACCATCCACCAGAGCATTAAAGGAGATAACTCGAGATTGCCAGCAGCACATGCGACCTTTTGCTGAGCAGATTCTTACGGAAAGCCAGGTATTTCTGCCGGATTATTATATGGTGTATGAACTATTATAACATTTCTTGGACAGCATAAATTATGTCAAGTATCGTTATTTTTTGACACATACTATATGAATTATTTACAAATATTATTTACACATGCCAGATTATTATTCTGAAGTTTTCACCTTTGTTTTTGTCTTACTTAACTTTGTTTGGTTGAAACCCAGGTAGCAAAATTTGTACGAATGACGTCCGGAGTTTGTTCCATTTACTTCCCAATTTTTGTTCTTAAGAAATCGTTTTGTTCCGTAAATCGACCTGTTTTTATGAAGATCGACTTTCAAGTGACCAGAAACGAACGTTAATAAGACATACTTTTGCAACATTTTTTTTTTCCTGACCAAATAAAGGCCGTCATACATGAGGCAATTTGTTGTCGAATTTCAGGCAAGTTTAGGCATGATTGAAAAGCCATAAGTCTTGGCTTAAGCTTGGCTTGGCTTAAGTAATTAGACTTCATTTATGTTTTTAAAATTGTACAATTAGAACATTTGATTTCACGTAATTCACATGATAATAAGCATTACTTTCTGAACATGCCTTTAATTGCCAGAAATATGGCAACAAATTGCCTTGTTTATGCGGTTCTAAGAACTAGGAAATGCGAAAAAACGATGTACGTGCATGAGTTGATGATGTGTTTTTGACGAACCGATATCAGAGTGATGTACGTTGTACGAAAAAGTATGACATTTTGCCACCTGGGTAGGTTTCCTAAAAAAGTGTAAATATTTGGCTTTAGATTTTTGTCCTTTTCGTAGGAATGATTTATGCACGATGTTGATAAATTTCATATATCGACGAAATAATAAAGTCTTACTTGTAATCTTTTCACCTCATAGTTTTTCACTTTTGAATTTATAGCTCGCTTTGACCAGCAATATAATTCATTCCAACGAGAGCATTCGCTTGATGTGCACAGTGGGTCGTGTGTTGTCCATTCTAGATATTCAAGACATCTTGAACTATTTAATGAACATTTTGACGCCAGTCATTCAAGATTTGGAGCAACTTGCTACAGTGAAGGTTAATGTCACTTTTTATGATATGCACATGTCTATTATGACATTGTTTAATTTTATCATCTGTTTACTTATTGTTTCTACAATTTAGCCTACACAAACTTCCCATTTGCTCCTGTTGTTTCGCCTAAGTATGCTGGCCATGCTATTTGCTAACCTGGATGTCAATCGAAAAAATGAGGATGATGAAGACGAACCCAAGCACAGCGGAGGAGATGCTTCCGAAGCTCGACGAAAAAGAACAATCCAAGTCTCCACTGAAACGAGCGCACCGGTTGGTGGGTTGCAACCAGTTCTTGTGGTTCTTCAGCAAATTATGCCCATCATTCACAAGGTGGCTGTAGCATGGAGTGCTGATCCAGTCGTTACAGAGGTGAGCCCAAAAGCAAAACAGCCGGCGCCGATGGTCGTGTGGGTTTCGTGCTTGCCTTTCGATCCTAACTAACAGGGTTCACTCCCCGATTGAATTCGGTGAGAATTTTGAGGATGTGCAAAATTCTCTAAGGGAGCGTACATAAACTACGTAACTACTTTTTTCGATTTTTGACCCCTCTCCCCCCCTTTGTAACCAAATGGAACCATCAGCCCAATGAAAATTGGGTTACACATGATTGGGCTGATGGTTTCATTTGGTTACAAGGGGGGGGAAGGGGGGTCAAAAATCGAAAAAAGTTGTTACGTAGTTTATGTACGCTCCCTAATACCGAAATAATTTGTTCCATGTTGCCTGTTTTCTGCAACGGCTGAAATTTAATTTTCTAAAATACGCCGAAAATCAATATTCCTTCCTCTACACGATGGTATGTCATTTATCCCAATATGATAAGATAATTCCCCGTGGAGTTTTAAGACGTTGTAAGGTCTACAACGTCAAAAATGTCCAATTTGTTTGGTGCATTTTTAATAGCGAGTGTTTGCTAGCGCTCGCTTAAAAAATGTTGAAGTCTTCGGCATTTGTTTGAGCCACTCAATGTCCACTTCTTTCGCCATCCTTCACACTTTCAACGTCCATTTCTCAACTTACCAATCCAGTCGTACACCGAACGTTCGGACATTAGGCTACTCGGACTTTAAAAATGTCACACATTTCTGCTCATGAAATGCCTTCAAAAGTAAATTAACACTGCTGAGGCACTATCTCCTCGGACTCCATCTTTGCTTTCCAATTTTAAGCACGTGTGATATTTAAAAAATGTATTTTAATGTTGAAATATGTTCAAGAATGATGGAAGAAATTTTCCAACAAGTTACTATAAAATTCATATAGTCGTTTTTTGTTGTTTTGTTTTCAATTAAATGCGAAAACTTAAAGAACACCCCTCGTAACGTGCATTTTGTTTTCGCGTTGTCTGATGTGTTTTAACGTAAAACGCGAATGCTCGGAAACTCGAAAATTCATTCGTTTTAACCGAAACTTTACAAAATCCAAATTTGGAATTCTGTATTAATTCTATTTATCCTTACCCTATGACATGAACTGAAAAAGAGTTTGTAACATCATAAAATTCGTGCATAAACGTTTTATTTGCACATTGTTTAAAGTTTGTTTTGACAGAACTCGGCGTATATACGCGAATGCTCGGAAACTCAGAAATTCCTTCGTTTTACCTGAAAAACTGGACATCCAAGAACGGGGACTGGAAATGAATTCGTAATATCAGAAGTTCGTATATACGTGTAGCGTATTCGTCCGAAATTCCAGCTTATTTTAAAAACTGATGGTTTTATGCTTGACGAAATCCACTTGAGTAGTAAAATATTATTTTTAATTTGTGCAAACATCTTAAGCAGTGAGATGAAAATGAGAATTACTCATAAATGCCGGCAATCTATTTAAATGGATTATACGAGTAAAATTTAATTTTTTTAAATGGATTTGTCGTTGGAAGAAGTGACAAATTCTTTGCGGCTAGATTATATAAATGCAAGTTAATTGCTCTTTAGACCATTATCTAAATAAATGAGTTGAATTCTTAATTCCGTATAAAAGCAATGGGTTTGTTGCTGTCTCTGCATAAACCCCTTTTAATCCAAATTTATGCTCCGAATGGTATTAACGTTTCTTAATATACCAACCTTTTATTGGATTTATCTCCCGGCAGCGCTCTTCTCCTGTTTTCACTCCAACGAAACATTTAATGCACTTCGCCAAATTTAAAGCGAAATTTATAGAATTTGGAAGTAAATTGTCGAAATCTGTCCTCTACGCCTAACCTCTCTACGTAATAAATGATTAAATTAACGACGAGGATTAGCTCAGCTAAGTTCGCCTCGAAAATGTCTCTTTTAAAGACTGTCTAACAAGGTTTCATTCTCTAATGAAAATATGACGTAAAATAAAAATGTTTAAACACATTTTTTTAGGCTTTAAATGAAATAGTTTTAAACATAAAATGAAATAGTTAAAAAATAGATTTATGCATAAAATAAAATAGTTTAAAAAAAGTTTCAGGCAAAAATATAAATGATATCGATATGTGGCTTAGGGGCCATTCAAAAAGGCCGTCCTGATAGTCCGGACACAATTACTGCGGACAAGGGGAGTCCAAATTTGGTAAAATTCTGAGGACGAACTTTCTGAATAGCCCTTTAACGGTGAAGTTAAACCATGAATCGCCTTTCCTGAAGTGGTATGGGGGCGCTCCGGTCATGATTCGTAACTCATTTGTTAATTAGGCCTACTTCGTCGCTATCGGTAAACACAACCCGGTTATAGTTAACGAAATTAAAAACTAGGAAATACGAATTTCACGTTATTAAATTTTCCACAAATTAATTTGGATAAATACAATTAAAATTTTCATTTGCCCTCTACGTTGATGATTTTTCCCCTAGGTGGCGCTTTTTGAAACCAAAAATTTAAAATTAATTAAAATTATTTAAAAATTAACTAGAGTAGATTTTAAATATACCACTTTCGCAATACGTAGGCCTACGTAACAACATTCATTAATTATGGACCATATTTTAACTTTGTGAATATTTGGTTTTAGCCTGAAGCTATATTAAGTTCTTTCTAATTCGCGCAGAGAATGAACCTGCGTGAGCCCTCTTAAAGTGCACTTAGATTTTCAATCCTAAGCGAAGATGAATGTTGGCTTTTCATTGGGTTTCACCCTAAGGGCGATCGCCATCTTTTCAATCCTAATTTTCTGTGAAAATCGTTGGCCCCAGCCTTGTTTGTGAAGTTCGTTGTAAAATAAATGAAGTGACTTTAGGTCAATATTGGATTTCTCAGGCTGACGAATTGTTCAGCCAAATCGAGCTCCCCTTTACTTATTTCGTAGAGAAAAAAGGGATCAAAATGCAGTTTCTTCCTATGACAAAACCTTAGATTTCATGAAATAAAATATATTTGAAATGAGGAAATGATTCGTTATCTCACGCTGGATTTTTCTACCAGACAGCGATTTCCGCAATTGGTTCCCGTATCCTACGCTTAATGGTGGAAAAAAATCGATTTGTATTGTGTTACTTTCACCGAACTAAATTTCGATGAACTGTATTTCGATGCAATTTATAAATCGAATCGGTGCATTTCAATTTTTTTCTTCCAGACTTTAAAACAGCGAAATGAATTTAAAAAAAAGAAACTTAAATTAATGTAATTTAGTTACAAAAAAATATAACAATTTTTTTGACGTCTTTCCCCGACTTAAGGGGGTATAGTTTTGGAGTTTCGAATGCCTATTGTTTGTCCAATTATGTCCGATTATACTGTATGTCCTAAAAAGTCCCGATTAAATACGAAATTAAATGTACCAAAAAAAATTAAATGTCTAAAGTAATGCTCAAAAATGACCGATTAGATGCCCGATTAAAATAATTAAAAGACCGATTAAATGTACAAAAAATGTTCGTTTTTATTAAATGTCCTAAAATTGGGTAATTTTTAATGAATAGCGTCATCGATTGAAGTCCTGATGACGTCATTCATTAAATGTTTTATGAGTTAATTAATGATTACATAATTCATAAAAATGCTGATGATGAAATTTTTAATTATAATTCGGATGAAGACGTTATTTTTAAACTACGATGATATTGTTATTCCTAAAATTCTGATGATTGCGTCATTATTACTATGCAGCCCCAAATGTAATTTGGGGCTACATTTACAAGAATTTACAAATTCATTTATATTAAAAAAAAATTGTTTATACCTGCATATGCAATAATTACATACATCTACACGTATAAATTGTATATAATAACAAAATATGCATAAATTACAACATCTTACAATTTTTAATCCAAAACATAGTTCATCAATTTCTATCTTTACTTCCCTTATACACTAGGACTTTCATCCTCATCGGTTATTTTTATCAAAATTAAAATCAAACTGATATCCTGGCAATGGGTCATCCTGTTTCAAACATTTTCACAATATGTCTTTATCAACTATAGTAAATGCCATACGCAGCCTGTCAATTTTTTTTCCCTAAATTTTCAGTCAATAACAAAAAAGTCATCATTAGTCTTTTTTTCCCGTTAATACAGCCTAGTTTTTCACATCCTGTACAAAGCCCCTCACGTCGTCCATTCTCGAATCAATCATTTTTCTTGAAAGGTCCCTTATTATTATTGAAAAAAAAAGAATTCTTATGGACCCACGTAGTTTTGTAACGTATCGTCCATTTAATACGTGCACCAACACAAATAGATCAATTTAATAGACGTATGGACTTATAGATAGCTGTTTTTTTTCTGGATATAATTTTCGCCAAAAACGAATTGAGGTTTGGGGATTGATGAAGAGAAAGCTTTATCCCCGAGAAGTACATCTAACAAGATGAAAGAGCAATACCAAGATTGGAGGGTCCTGTACTGTATATGTTGGCACGCAATTCTCTAGTGACCTATAGTCAAAGATTTATATCTTAGTTAAGTTCTTTAGCGATGCCATTTGAAAACGTTACGGGGTTGATAACGACGAATCTGGTCTTAGCTAAGACTTTGGGAATGCATCAGTAGTTAAGATTAAAACTGATGTTTCCAGATCACTCTACAAAAAAGGTTTCTGAATTTAGACGTTTCACATTTTAAATTTGTTAAAGGTATCTTAAATTCAGACGTTTTTGAAAACTGGATTCATTGAATACATGTACACTGTATGTATAGCTTGAGACTGTTTTTACAGTATATGGAGATGCAGGCTTCTTGACTTGATGCGATATTTAGTTTCGTTTAGAACTAACTCACTTTGTACGAATTAATTGTTAAATTGAACCCCCTGATCTGGAAAAGTTAGGAAGTTGAAAATGCCTGGAAAAATCAGGGAAGAAAGATTTATTTTGAAAACATTATTCTTTCGGTAAGAGTACAGTGAATGCTTATTGCAGACGCTTACCACTCTGCACCCAACTACAAGGTGAGGCATAAATCTGTTTTCGGATCAAACAAACAAAAATAATATATAATTTATGGACTGAAAGTAATGGGATGGAATCGAACTGTAAAATTAGTGTTACATATGGGTAAGAACACACAGAATGTTTATTGCAGGCGCGATAAGACTTTACATACTTATGCCTCACCGTGTAGTTGTACGCAGAGTGGTAAGTGTCTGCAAGAAGCATTCATCGTGCCCTTACCCTTTCCCTTTCCGTGCTAATATAATAAACGAGACTTGTTATTCACAACCAGTGTACTATTTATTGATTTATCAACGTTTAAGCGCAACCTCGCTTTCATCAGGAGCTATACACGTAAAGTTACTAAAAGTTACATGTAGTTATCAGACCAAACCGGATTTTGATTTTTTGAATAATTACTAACGCTTTTAAAGAACTAAAACTAAACCTAAAAAATTACAAATCTTTAATAACAATTTTTAAGCAATTAAAGCAATAAAGCAATGAAAAACGAAACAAAATAAATTTTTAACAGTAGCCACACAGTATTAATTAGAATTAAATATTAACAACAATTCAAGTAAAGTCAACATACCTAGCTAGTAAAGTGGGAAGTTAAACACATTAAATTTTTAACGTGAATCTTCTCAATCACACGAAGTTTTAGTTCTTTGCAAAAGGTAAAAATGTTAATAGTTATTTAAAAATCAAAATCATGTTTTGCCTAAGAACTAACTTTTAGTAACTTTACGTGTAGCTCCTCATGAAGGCGCAGTTGCGCTGAGACGTTGAGAAATCAATAAATATACTGGTTGTGAAGAACAAGTCTCGTTTACTTTATTAATTTGAAAACCTCAAATAAATTCAACGTATACATGTTGTCACAATTCAGAAATTAATGTGTCCACGTGGTTAGCTAAGGGTTCGTTTGCAAAACTATTCGTAACTTAAATTTTCAAGATTTCTAAACATTTCCAGCACAAATTTGTGAAATGTTTAACTGTCTGCGAGTACATATTTGTAAAATTGTCATCAGTTTCCTAGGATAAATTTGCAAAAGTTTCACCCTTTTCAATATTTTCAGCACATTTCGAGGACAACTATGCTAAATTCTCAACCTTTTTAGACTAAACATTTTAATTACTAATTTGGTAAAATATGCAACATTTTCCTATGTTAATTTTGATTTTTTTAATTATCATTATTATTGTATGCCGCTTTTGCAAAATTGTGGATGACATTGGCATACAGTATGTTAATTTTGACATTGTCATTGGTCAGGGAAAATTGTTTAACAGCATGGAAAAGTCAAGAAAGTTTAAAATGGAATTTCTGGGGTAACCCTATCTTTAACTTCAGACGGTTTTTTTGGAAATTTTAAACATGAAGTAATATTGTTAAGTTACAGCTCTGTTTTATACAGCTAATGGAGTTATTATTAGTAATAAATAAATAAACGCACTTTGTACAATAAATACTTTTACGGTATCAAAATTAAATATAATATCTTCATTCATATACAGTACGTACATTGTACGCTCGTAAGTATCGAAAAAGCATTTTAATTTACTGCAGTGTGCACCTAAGCAATAATTTAATTAATAAAAAAAAACGCATACATTTCGATCGAGCTGATTACTTTAACGAAGCAATTACGTCCATTTTTATATCCCCCCTTAAAATATAAAAAATCAAATCAAATTATCCGAGTGGCTATAACGTCATTTGACACAAAAGCAGCTTATTGAAGTAAAGGAAAAACTTCGCTAAGTAGTTAAAAAGCTTTCCCTAACGTAATTAAACGTGTACTAAGATAGCATCAATCTGCATATCGAGCCTGAGTACCCATTAGTTGAAAAGAAACTCATATTTTTTACATTTTTTTCCAGAGGATGAAGAAGTGTTTTTTTTATAAAAAGCTTATTTGAGCCGAGCCCAGATGGAGCATTTCCTGGGAAATGCAGCTTATTTGCTAACATTATTCGCTAGAAGCGGAGATAAAACTTTAATTTATGCTTACTCCCATCGGAATTAATTTCTCTAAGCACGGCTTTAATAATGTACTTTATATTTCCGGATGTTTACTAAAAAGCATTTTTGATGAGAACTGCATTAGGTGGGTTTTATCAGCCCTACGCCTAAATCAATAAGCCGTTTTAACGCATCGAATTAAGGCTGAAATCTCCGAAGAGCATTTCAAAAATATTTGAATAATACATTTGGCGTATGATACATTTTAATACTCTGTCCCTATTTGACATGCATTTCTATCGATTCAAACTTATTCAAACAACCGATTTTTGCTTTACGATTTGGGTCTCTAGATTGATCAAGTTTTGAATGATTTATGGAAAAAAAATTCAAAATTCAATCGTTTCTATAGAGTTGACTTAAAACACAAATATTTCAGAATTTTTTTCCATCGGTTCAAACTTATTTATACACAACCAATTTTTTGTTTTCGCATCAATTTTTGTTTTACGATTTGGGCCTAGAATGATATAATTTATGGATAAAGGATTTAAAATTCAATCGTTTAGAGTTGTCTTAAAACATAAATATTTCGTTTTGATTAATTTGTTTCGATTAAGTCATTAATTTCTTATCGATTTAAGCAAAGATTGGTAAAGTTTTGCATGATTACGGTATTGTTCGTTCAAATAATAGTTCATACTATCAGAAATCAGACGAATTTTATGAATGTCGTTATTATAATTCTAAGGTTGAATATGTCGTCATCAAAATTATAATTATTGACGTCATCATCCACATTTGTATTACTGACGTCATCCGAATTGTAATGACTAACGTCATAATCCACATTTTTATCACAGACGTCGTTATTCACATTTTTATTACTGACGTCAACATTAAAATAGTTATGAATCTGAATAAAAAATTTCTACGAATAACGCCAACATAGGAATTTTTATGAATGACGTTTTCAGAAATTTTAGGAATGTCGCCATCAAATTTTTAATGGATAACGTTATTAGAATTTCAACAGATGATGTCATCAGAATTTTAATCAACGACGTTATCCATTAAAAAACTTCCCATATTTTTGAACTTTAATTATAAACCAGTTATTTTTTTCGGACTACTTGTCCAAAAAAAATCGGACATTTTCAAGACATCCGAAACTCCAAAACTACCATCTTAAGTCGGGAGAAGACGTAGTTCTACGTCAAAAATATTGTTCGATGTATGCAGAAAATCCAAACGTCCATCGATTGGTCTATTCTCGCAATTTGTGCACCACCTGTCACCATCCAGTCTGCCGTAAAATACGCCATCCTTGTTTTGGTTTTGTGGAAAACTGCATTATTGGTCAAAATATCCTTTATTTCTCTCTAAAACACTTCTGTACGATGCTTCAAAAAATGCTTTTGGAGGGAGATTTTCTTAACATCGTTGTTGCTGAGATTTTTTTTTCTGATGGTTTTGGTATCACAAAAGTTTGTTGTTATACATACATATATATATTTTATTTCGGTCGAATCGACATTTGAAACGCTCTTACTCAGATTCTATTTCCTTTTGGAAATTTAAGGATGATGATAAGTTTTGCAATTTTTTTTTGCTCCGATGCCATACAATATCGAAAGAAAGTATGAGAAAAAAAAGTATCGAATAGTATATATTTCTGCCTCTTGGGCGAAACGAGATAAATGATTGATAAGCGCGCTTTTATGATACTTTTTGTTTGTTATTTTTTTCCGTTATAAATCTCCTGTCAAGTTAACGCTTGAGTTTGAGTTACAGGTTGCTCACTTGTACTAGCTACTAGACGTTTATGAAATGAGGAAATTTCTGCTTTTTACTACAACAAAATATAAGGTGCATTATAGAAAATCTGGAAATATGATATGATTTTAAAATGTCATGTAATCTCATTAAGAAACATTCGCTTTACACGATTTTTTGATAGTACGAACTCATTTCCATCCTCCTTTTTAGGCAATGGGCGAATAATGTTAATTTTTTCGTTTAAGACGCATTCGAATTCAGATATTGCAATTTTTCGGCTTTAATGAATGAATTGTCGAGTTCCTAAGCATTCGCGTCATTTTTCGTTAAAAAAACTTTAGACAATATGAAAAAGGTAGATGATGTTATCATTAATTAAAATTCTGGTGGTGACGTCATCATAAATTTGTCAATTGTCAATCATCTGAAATTTAATGACTGACGCCATCATCAGATTTTAAGGAAATACGTCATTATATTTCAACAAATGACCTCGTCATAATATTTTGACAAATAGCGTCAAAATATTTTAACAAATGACGTCATTAACATATTTTTACAGTTGACGTTACCGTTAGAAATTTACGTTCAGCGTCATCATTTATTATGATAACGTGAACATCAGGATTTTAACGATTAACGGACACATTTTCTATGACGCCACCATCAGAATTATTATGAACGGCGTCATCGTTAGAATTTTTGTTCGTATGACGTCATGATAAGATGTTTTATGGATGACGTCATCATCAGAATTAGGACATTTATTCTGACCTGTTTTCAGACATTTTTATAGCATCCAAAATTTTCATCCAAACTTCGACGAAACTAGTTCTTATCGTTGAAGTCATGTTTTAACTCTGACAATACGAACTACGGTTAAACAAACCAATGTTGACATCCCTTGAGATTCGTCGTAAAGAGTTTCGAATCTGTTTATTTTATAAATGATTAATTTAGTTTTCTTCATGAGTTTTAACTCAAAATAAAATTCGGAAATATTTCAATCAAACCAAGTAACATAAATCAATTGTTAGTGTAATGTAATTTTATATTTAAATAAAATTTTTGTTCTTGAAATAATGCAACTTATTCATGAAAGCAAAACAAAATAAGAAAATCAAAACATGATCAGAGTTTCATAAAATTGCAAAGAGCACCTAAAACAATTTAAAATTAATGTAGCATTTTATGTCAAAACTGAAAGCCTGCAAGCCATTTTAATTTAGACGAGTCTGCGAATGAATAATAAACTTTATTCATATCGAGCGCATTTCTTAATAAATAATGCGCTTTGAAATTTGCATAAAAAACAATTTTAAAAATGCATCAGCTGCACCATTTAACTGTTAAATTGCATTACAGAGAATATGGCAAAACAGATTTGGAGACCTTTTAAAGTTTCCCAACTAGAAAAAGCCAAATCTAATTTGATGAGTGGACATTTTTATTCATGAAATGGTAATTAATGCAGCTTTGTATCTTTGCTCAGTTTATTACACGTAATAAGAAAATACTATAGAGTGAATATTAATAGTCGAATGTGAAATGTATTTTTAAATCAGACGAAATAAAATAACATATTTTCACATTTTAAGTATTATACGCTCGCGTATAAAAAATTTTGGTGTTATTTCAGAGAATAATTCATACTGTATATTTTGGATAAGTTATGTTTATTCGAAAGTATTTAATATATAACTTTTTGGCTTTTAAATATAGCGCATACTTGAAAGGTAATATTTTTTAACTTAATCTCATATGTCATATATTATTTGTGTATATTTTTATATATTAGTTTTTAATATTTGTTAAAATTTTATTTGTGATAAAAATTTGGAAATATGCATCTAGAGTCTCATTTATTGTATCCACTTTGTGTATTTTTACATATTAGTTACAATATGGGATTGAAATAAATATGTCTTCAAGTGGTGCACAATTTTTGTATACAGAATATCCGTGAATATACTGAATTTTGTATAAAAATAAATGCATTATATGCCATATTTTACACCTAACAATTTTTCCAAAAAAAATGTTAACTATTATAAAAGAATGATTTTTTTATTTTAAACAACTCTTTCAATATGTTTAAATTGCTTGAAAAAATATTTGTTTCATTGTATTGGAAACAAATGTACCAAACAATAAATATTTATATACAATAATTTCTCTATTAGAAAAAATTGTTTCAATATGTTGTTTTACATGTACATTGTTTCAATATGTTGTAATACATTTGCTTTGTATAAAAAATATGCTTGTTTGAATGTATTTGCAAATACTAGATAAGATACTGCTGAATAAATGAACACTTATTTTCGCATAAATAAGTCCCATTTGTTTCAACATGAAGTGTCGCGTACTGTTGAGTTGCTAATTTACGAAAAAAATTAGTGTCAAGCCAATCGTTGTGGGAGGTCGATATAGGATTGGATTTGAAATGGTTATCCATAACATCTTGCCATCTCCAGATTGGATGACTGCCAGAAAGGACTTTGACAAGTCTCGCTCTAGCTGCTTTTGCTGCGAGGCAACTTCAATGTCCGATGCAGCGAACAGCAAACACTGAACATTGGCATTTATTGAACGCTTTGATTTTGCCAATAACTGCACACGCTCGAGTTGAAGGGGCATTTCCGTTATGCGAGAGGTTGCCGAGGGTCGAAATCTAAGTAAGGCCTCAGTCAGACAGTGTCACGACTATAATTGAATGATAGGAAAAGTTATAGGACTCGCTTCGGAGGCTCTGCAAATGCTGCAGAAATTGAAGGGCAAAAGTAGCCCTGCAGCAGATACTTCAGGATGAATACGAATAGTAGACCCTACAGGATGACTGAAATACATGTATGTTTCTATATTAAACAGATTCTTAACTGCAATGCATTACAAATATACCGGCATATATATATATATATATATATATACCTAATTATAATATTCAATATAGTAATACAAATTATACTCACACATTTAATATAGAACTGTATGTTTGCAAATGTCTAAAGCCAAATGCATTTGAAAATGTTTTGAAACAAGATTTAAGACAAATGAACTTTACTAAAACCTAGATGCACTTTAAGAAAATTGTACCTGCTTTTACTTCTTAAAAAACTCATTTATAATTTACTACCACCGAATATAATTTTCAAAAAAAATCAAAAGTACTTATGTAAATACATTAAACCATGAATTACCTACAGTATTTTATGTAATGCAAAATATACATATATAAAGACGAAAGATTATCGTTTGAAACTTATTTAGATAAAATTATTCAAATAATTTATTACACATATTCTTGCAATATACGATTGAAAAAATTAATTTTGTCCTTATAGTTTCTTAAATAGTAACTAACGATAGATATCTTCATTAGCATCTCATATGAAACCGTAAGAGATATTTCAGATATCTAAGCTTCACTTTCCTCACACGCAACTGCACATTATAAACGTCTAAATTTATTTCGTAATCTACATTAAGACGAGCTTCGCAATCGGTGATGTCAAATCAAATTCCGAAATTATATTCCCGTAGCGTCATCTTGACGTTATTAGTACACCGCACATCCGCCAAATTAAAACAAAACCACCCAAGCTTTCTTTCTATCAGAAGAAACAAAAACTAGGGATGCTTGGAAGAAAGGAGATTACAAGTTGAACAAATACTTTGTTCTCAACATTTCAAGCTGCAATTTCCAATTTTTTGCACTTTTTTTTGTCATGGTCTCACACTATTTGCTGCTGGGATTTCATCTCAACCTAACAGCTTATAATTTCGTATCTCATCTTGGGCTACGAATTTTTTCTCTGCTTTTTTTTCATTAAGTCAGTATTTTTTTTGCCTTTCCATCCGCTAATATTTCTAGTAAAGAAAGCACCTGGAAGTCTAAAACATACAATGCTTTTGATGAAAAAAGAAATGCGTGTGAGTAGCAGCGTTTGTTGATTTTCTAACAGGAGCTGACAATGTCCTCTCTGAAAATATTTTCTTTCACTATGTATGGAAAGGGGGGTGGGGGAGGGGCTAAGTTGAAATTACGTCGACCCCGTTTATACAATATCGTAATAAATATGGAACCTGATCGATCGGCCGGCGCTTTGGGAGTTTTTGTTAAATAAAATGATAAGAAAAAAAATACATTTTTGGAGAAAGGTCGACAGATTTGAACGTTTGAGACGCGCAAGCAGCTATATTTTTGGGCAAGGGGTAGGAATTGCGTGACACGTGTGAGACCCCTCTTGGCAAAATGTGTCGTATTCTCGCAGAAAAGGCAGATGGCAGATTCCCTCTCTAGGGCATAAAAATTCAATGCCTTTTCGGGAATCATTTATTTCTCAGGAAAATAAAAAAAAAGTCGATGAGCAGATTTTCTGTTCGGTGAACTTTGACCCCTTTCGCTTTTCGGATTTCCTCTATCGATTGGCTAGTTGGGGGCGTGTGGGAAAGAATTGTGCATTTGGTTGAACCCGACTTATTGAGAAATTAATTAAACTTATTTCCATTCAGCGCCTTCTAGCGGTGCTTCGGTAAATGTTAAGGCAATCTACAAGGTTTAAGGGCAAGGTTTAATTCTACATGTATATTACTCTACCAATTTTTATAAAGTAAAATACTATTATTTTTTATGATACAATAATGTTTGTATAAAATAAAACAACAATAAGAATAACATGAAATACGAATATTTGTATATAATAGAATAAAAATTTGTACATAAAATAATATGTAGATAGACGAAGGCAATCTACAAGGTGTAAGGGCAAATTTAATTCTTTGTGGCTATTAATTTTTATTATGACAAAATACTAGAATTCAAGTGTATGTTAGTAGACGAAGGCAATCTGTAAGGTTTAAAGGCAAGTTTAATTTTTTGAGAATATTTATTTATATATGATAAAATAAACTAATATTTTTATATAATAGATTAATTATATTAGTATATGATAAAGTACTATCATTTGTATATATAAAAATAATTCAATAGCAATGGTGTTTAATGAAAATTAGTAGAATCGCATAGAAGTACTAAAAATACTAACATTTTTATATAATAAAATAATAAAATGAAACTGTCGTTTAATGAGTATCCTCATTTCACTTGAATAAACTGGAAATAATGTTAACATCTTCAATGCTAACAAATACAGTAAGTACTTTGTAATGAATTTCCCTTAAACATTTTCATCAACTGTATATCATTCGTGATTTTTTAACTTAATTTAAACTCACGATTTTCATTATTGCCACTATCATAAAGTTTACAAATTCAAGGTTGCGGAGTTATACGGTCAATGGACTCCAATTCCTATGACGACTCGTTTTCTGGAAGTTTCACAGCAACGATGATGAAATTATTTTATTTTTAACATTTAAATTTTGTATTTTTTTATTTAAAGCAATTTATTCGAGGTTTTATTTCCCAAAGTAATGTTTGACTGTTATCTGCAGTTAAAAGCAAACACGGCAAACGAGCAGTTTAACGACGCGTGCATCGTTTATTCGTGGTATTCCTAAGCAAATAAAATCCAATTTCAAAGATTTTATGAGTTGCCTCGGAAAACGACGTCTGACCTTTGCCATAACATTAGTCTAGAGTTTAAATCCTGAAGGGCCTGCTTCTAACAAATTCTAAAACTGCCTCGATCACCATGCTAGTGTATAAAGACGATTGATTTTAATGTCTTTATTTAAGACGAATTCCGAATTCGGATGCAACATATTTTAGGTTAAAACGAATATATTTTCGAGTTTCCGAGAATCGTTTCGGTTCATCATTTGAAAAATTAGTTTTCAGTTCCGTAAGTTTACAGCAAAAGAATAAAAATCAAAGTTTATGTTACTTGTAGATGTTTTCCCTTTATATTTTCAGTGATTATAAAACGCAATTTTTCAGATGCATTCCTAATAAAACGAATGGTGTTAATTTTGATTTTTTTTAATTACGAATTACAAAAAAACTGACAAAATACTAAAAAAAATACAAATTGCGAATTTGGATAATGCAAATTTTCGGCTGAAACGAACTTCGAGTTCACCAATAGTCGCGTTGTTTCGTTAAGATGAACTTTATAAAATTTAATGAAGCGGGTATCGTTTATAGGTAAGCAAATGAAACCCGACTGCCAAGATTTTCTGAGTAGCCTCTGAAAACGACGTTTGAACTTTGCCATATCCTAGTCTAAGGGTTAAAAACCTGAAGGACCGATGTTAAAAAAATCGATGTATTGAATCATATGGGCACAATGTGTTCGTCCATGCGTGTTGCTAGGGCACAACCCATAACAAGCGGATGCGGGATTTTTTGCTCCATTTTTTCTTTTGGCTAACTTTGAGATTTGTTGAAACACCTAAATCTCAGCCACGTATATTCGGTGATGAATGGCTACTCGTCCCATAATTGACACATTCAATGAGCGTTGTTTTAGCGCCCTGACCATGCTGGACCCCTATTGACATGCATTATGCATCGTATGCTGGCTAAGAAAAGGGAAGGAGGGGAAGGGGAGGGGGTAGAGTAGGGGGCATCCTAAGCCGATAACAAGCTCCTCAAGAAGTTTTAGAGAAAATGATCCAAAAAAGGGGATAAAGCCAATCGACAACCACTGAATATTTACGGACTTGATCGAGCTTTTCAATTTCATTTTATAAATTGCTTTTAAGATTTGAATATTGCAAAAAAATGTGTATCGATCTGTGCAATTTTATTTTACGTAAACAGTGCTCTATTTTTCAAATTTGTATTAAATATTTTCAATAAAAAAATTAAAATTGAACGCTGTTTTCATAAAAGAAAAAAAAAATGTTATAAGAAAAATTAAATATTTTCGGTATAGATATTTAGTAAAACATAAAATAGAACACTGATTACGTAAAAGAAATTTTTTATAAGAAATATTAAATACTTTCAATCAAGATATTCAGTAAAAAAATATAAAATGAAACCCTGTTTCCGTGTTTCCGTAAAATAAAAATGCACAGATTGATACACATTATTAAATATTATATATTGAAAATATTTAATATGAGCTATTTAATTGTTATTAAATAATGGAAATGAAATCATAATTGCTAAAATCCAGGATTTAGACCCTAGGGGCCATGCATAAATTATGTCACGCAAAAATTGGGTATTTTTGACCCCCCCTCCCCCCCTTGTCACAAACTGTC
>JAQGBX010002140.1:0-21537 GCA_034698745.1 Megaphyllum sjaelandicum | reverse complement strand
CCAGAGCGGCACATGAGTGCTCACTGGCTAATTATGTAGCCCTCCGTTTGAAAGGAGTAAAAACATCTAATCTAATCATCTAAGCTCAGATGTTAATGGCAGGAAGTTTAAAAATAAAATTCTTATTTCATGCCAGATTTCCACCAAAAACAACAATATTCTTTCATGATAGCTTATTGAAGATTTCTATGTTTATTATTAAAATCATTCTATGAAATGCAAAAAAATATTATTATAGAAAATGATATTTAGTAAAATAATCACTCCTGACTGCCATATACAGTAGCCTACATGTGCAAGTAGTGGGCCTATATCCTATACATAACTCAAAACATTGTTCAAATAATTAAAAATGAGATAAAACTGAAAAACATCATGTATAATTTGTCGAGACGAACATCTTCAGGTTGCTGTAGTAAAATCGTAGTGGTAAAAAAGCTGATTACTTGCTCATATGGTTTTGTAGGAAGAATGGAATATTAATTACTCGTAAGTGCATCGATCACTTTATCATTTCAAAATCTTTTAATTTTCAATCATTTTGTTCTTAACAAACTTAAATCCTTAAGACACAGTATGAGCATTATATAAATGAAATGGCAGCCACAATTGCGGAAGACAAACACAGAATGAGTCCGAAGAAACAAACACAAATTAAACAATTATTACTGGCACAATTGAGCCTTGAGGTTGAGACGGAAAGTTCGATCTGGCATCATCCCTAAGTTACTACAAAATATCACATATGACATATCATTCAGGGAAGGATAAAACAACATCAAAAATAATCTTGAGAATGAATTTTGTACCTTTGCTTCGATTAGCTGCCCAAATTCACAATTGGGCATGATTTGGGTTACACTGTAGATCAAGCAAATAAAACTGCAGGGTACATTAACTGTTGCATTGGCAAATGAAGTCCAATAAATAAAGTAGTAATACGAGAAATGTTGCTTGTGATTGTACCATCATAAAATTAATTTGCTGCAGGGCAAGCATCCCATGAAACCGTAAAAGTCAAGGAATTAATGCCCAATGTAGCAAATCCATCACATCGCATTTTTCTCAGAGTACTAATTAGCCCTGCCCAGCCCTACAGCATTAAAGGATGACATAAGTATAACAATAAATATTGTTCAAAATGAGTTTGACAATTTTTAATTTGAATACCATATACTCCGGAATAATTAATCCGATTGGCTTGGAAAAGCATTTTCAAATATGAAAGTTTTCTATATTTTGTCAATGATGAAACAGCAGTAATTATATAAGAACTGATGCTGTCGTACATCTGTAAACGGTGCTGCAAAAAATTTATTAACCAATAAAAGTATAAGAAATGATGAAATTCGACATAAAGATTGCTAAATCTGTCAATTGTATCACATCGTCAAACTTAATTGCCACCTTAATTGGTTCTACTAGAACATAGAAGGTTAAAACATCAGGAATAAGAGTAAAATCAATCAGGATAAGATAAGTAAAAGAACTATAAAACATATTCCTGTGTTGAAAAAATACCTAATTGTTAAGTGAAAGTCGTACAAGCAAGCATCCTGAATCAAAAAACTGATTTGAATTGGAGTACTTGTTGTTGTAGAAGGTATTGCAAATTTTAACATGTTCAATTAAAATCGATATTGTTTGTAGCACAATCAATTCTGCTATGGCACTAACCAGAAAAAAATGTCAACCCACAATTTTAGATAATCACAACTTTGGTGAAGCTCGTTTTATCTGTAACAGAAATTTCAATGAGAAAGATGCAGTCAAAAATTAAACTATAGCAACTGTCAAAATTTCCTCTGGAATACTTAACTGGAAAATTATTGCATACTTATCATTGAAATTAATTTAAAAATTCTGGTATGTGTATTTTGAATTACACTGGCAGAACCATTGAAAATAGACTAGAAATAAGTTTGATGAGATCTGTAGTAGGCCTACATAAAATGATCTAGTATATAGGACGTTTGATGTTAAAATTGTTCTGGAAGCTCAAAAAATCAAACCCCCTTTTGTTGTAAAAAAAAACCATGCTCACGCATCCTCATTTTCAATGCAAATTCCAAAAAATGAGCCTCAGATTATCTATTTGACTAAAAATTATAGCTGCTCAGATCACTCCTTGTATGTAAAATTTGTGTCCATATTATACATTTGCTGTAAACTCTTCCAGGAACTTCTGATTATGCCAAAAGTTTTCATTAAATCAGACAACAGCTGACATCCCTGCTGGGATGTAATTGTGGGATACACAAGATTCATAGTATAATTAATCATTAAAATAGCAGGTCGCCATTATTTCTTGTAAAGTGGCACATCAGCAATGAATCAACTTCATCGATCTATCCACTTCACTGATCCATTCCAATAAAGTGAGCTTTATAGAGTGAGAGTAACTTTGGAGACTGAGAATACGTTAGAAACAGTTGATGAGCCACTGAACCGTTCATTCACAGATCAATGTCCACTGTCAAAACAGGCAGAGATAGCAGCTTCAGAAAGCACGTACATGAGAAATGAATGGAGGTTTTTGCACAAATCTCCCTAGTCGTTGCCTTTCCAAAGTGTCCCATTATGTATGTCAAAGTTTGTGCGTGCACTTTAGTGAGCAAATACGTTATTTACAGGATGTGATAAATGTGACTAATGACGCAATGCGCCATATCGCTGGGTGAGACGTTTACGCGAATGTCTCTCTGTCTATTTCACGTAACGGATCTCTTATGTGTCCATCGAAATAATCAACTTTCAAATTGTCGCCTTGTAGGAGTCCTTTTTTCTCTTCACTGCTATCACCTGTAGCGCCATCACTGTACAGTGTGTCATATACAGGGTTTGAAAAGTCAGTACTCTGTAAAAGATTGAGACAATTGTCAATTTTAGCAATTAAATACGACATAAACATACACTAAAAAATTCACAACTGACGGCTTGATACCAAATGTTTCATAAAAATGTCATGCTTGTACATGGGTTTTGTAATTTTTGTGGCAAACAAAGAGTTAAGCTTGTCTATATCATGTATAGAGAACTAATGAATGTCCCATTTTCTCTTCTTTCATAGACTTGATGCACTTGATATTTATGCCTGAATACATTGAACATCTTGACAAATATACATTATCTATCAAAGGTAGCAAAATAGCAGAGCTACCCTACAGCCACGTCATGCCAATGCAACAGTGTACATGGAAAAAAAAACCATCCGCTTTATTGAAATGTAAATATGCACTTTTCTCTAAGGAATGATAGCATTCTTTCAGATGCTTATGCTGCTGTCTGTGGGCATGGCTTAATAACAAAATTAGTGACGCCATGCATTTTAAAAAACATCTTAGTAGAACGTTATGGTAATAAGGAATCAAAGTTAATAGAATTGGTTAAAAACTCGTACGAGGTAAGGCGACAAAATGCCAATATCCAATGAGGCTTAATATATTTAAGTATAGTACCTCAACAAAATGGTACACGAAAGCGATAAAGAAGCACCAGGAAACTGGAGAGAAGGCACTCATTCTGTTCTTGAAACTCAGCATTGCTGGCAAAAAATATTTTCATGAAAATAAAAAATTTCACGATGTTTGCAAAATTTAAAAAAGCAGAATGCTTGCCAGGCAATTTTGCAACAAAAAAAAAACATTGCTGGGAACTGATAATTGATTTTATTATATATAAACCATAATAATGGCTAATATCAAGATAAATTTCGAAAAAACGTATGGCTTGGCATATGATCGATTTTAAAAAAACCTTAAATATTTAAAAACAACAATTCATAAGCACTGATATTATACATTTACTGTACTTAGTCCTCCTGCAGTTTGAAAGAACAGATGGAATGTAAATTACAAGACATGATCTGGAAAAAATTCCCATATCCTATCACAAGGTTGCTCAAAGAATAAGTCTCTTGAACAAAACTTAATTTAAATGCTAGTACTTCTAAAAGTAATTATAAAAACAAAACTGTATTACTATTGAAAGGGATCATTAAACACATAATTTTAAAAAGGAAATAAGCCAAACCTTGTCCGGGTCTATCGTGAATGCAGCCTCCATTGGCTCGGTTGCATCATCTTCACATTCTCCCCTCATGTACATAGGATTGTTGATCTCAACATTTGAACTATCTTGCATTCGTTTGTGTAGGAATGGGTTAAACCTATAAAAAACAACGCTGAAATTAAGCTAAGAATCCAAAATGCCACAAGATCAATTGCAAGTTGAACTAAATTTACCTGTGCCGCCTCATGCAGAACAGTACTGTGATAACTACAACTACGATAATCACAACTCCAATTACAGCGGCTGCAATTACTGTAAGTAAAAAATATGCACAAATCCATGAATTTAGAAAATATTAACATTCATTAAAAGCGCACCAAAAACACTTAAGGGAACATTACTTCCACCAGTGATGCTAGCAGTAGGGTAGGATGTTCCTTTTGGAGGGCTGGTAAAAGTCTCACATCGGTGTCCCTGCAAACCCGGTGGACATCTGTGGAAAAAAAAAAGGTTACAACATTTATCACTGACTTAGTATGAGCTTAATATATGGCTAGAGGCCTAACTTTAAGGAACGAAATATATAATTAAAATGCATCATTAGTAGCTTAGAAAGGCTTAAATTTATTTTCATCAAAGGAGCAACCAATGCCAGTCCTTTAAAATGTTGTTTGACAACAGCAAAATAATACAATATGCAACCAGAAACAAAACAACAACAATAATAATACAATGCTACATGGCTTACAGGCAGGAGGGCTTCAGACCACTGTCTGGAAGTGAAGGAAGACACGTGCCACCGTTAAAGCAGAATAAACTACATTCATTTGTTCTTTCACAGCGGTCGCCCATCCAACCTTTAGAGCACCTAAAACAAACAAAGTATTCTACAAGCTTTTACATTTTTTTTATCCTATCCAGATAAAATTAGAATCAACATACGTGCAATATGGCTGTTGCTCTGTGTCATCTCTAAACTGGCACTGTCCATGTAGGCAATATCCATGACACAGATTGGCGGAAGCTTCTTGGCAAAAAGGACCAGTCCAATCGGATGAGCAACTATAAGGAAATTAGAAACAAACCATGTGAAGAAGTATATGATTTGGTAAAATCCCTCATTTGATGAAAATATTCTCGTAAGATTAGTATAAGCAAAATTAGCCAGATTTGAAAAGGCATTAATAATAAAAATAACAAATAACATCTACTGTACACATATGAGCTTTCATAACTGATAATTAAGAGTAAAGATAGTAATATGACATCATTGTTCAGTTAATCAAATTGATCAGATACGAGTTTTAATTGAAGTGTTTTTATTTCTCGAAATTATTTTTTCCCCTTGCATATCATCTACTGAAGATATAAAAGACATGGATGCAAAAGCTAATTCACCAGTAAGCTTTGTTACTTACATGCATTTCAAGTTTCCTTCCTCAATGTGACAGGTACCACCATTTGAACAACTATTTGAATTACATGTGACATTTCCTTGCCATTCACAATGACGGCCTGAATAACCAGGCTTGCATCGACAAGTAAATTCATGTGTGGTCTTGCTGGGAACGCATTGGCCGCTATTTTTACAGTCACACACATTACTACTACATCGTGGTCCAGAATAGCCCTCAATACAGTCACATATTGGCTTTTTGGCTGTACGTCGACATAAACCTAGATAATCAAAATTGCATGAAGATATATAACAGAATCCCTGATCTAAGTAAACAAATTAACAATTCTTGTCATAATACTTTTCTATTTACTTATTTTGCTAGCATAACTTATACACTTTTCAGTTTAAAATAATTACCTCCATTGTAACAATAATCCTTGCACTGATCCCGTTCACAAAGTTTTCCCGAATAACCTGCAGGGCATGTGCACGTCCGTACGCCATCAGCACTAAGCGTGCATTTTCCAACCCTGCAGTACGTGTCACAAGAGCTACTTTCACAATGGTCTCCAGAATGGCTGTATGGGCAGTTGCATTTTGGATGATCATTGGAATAGAGACATACGCCACCATTTTGGCATTCATAATCTATGCAATTCTCACACTGGGTTCCTAAATTTATGCACACATTAATCAAATGTTTCCTCTGCAAATCCTTCACAAAAATGTATACCTACCAGTGAATTGTGGAGGGCACGTGCAGATAGCACCAGCACCACCTTTACGAACTTCACATACACCGCCATTCTTGCAAAATGTCTTGCAGACATCTGCCGGACTTTCACAACGGTCACCTATCCAATCAGGGGGGCACCTATGAACGTGGAGAAGAAAATCTCTGATATTAAGAATATCATTCAATAAGAAGATCCTGTCATCTTCAGGGGAACAATGCATACTGTATAATTGTTAAAAAATGCAAAAGTACATTTCTTTGTCACTTACATTTCAGATTTACTTTCTCCCTTGTTGTATTACTCACCTTACACAGGCTTATTATTTTTTAACATTTTAAGATTAGCCTTTGCATTTAAAAAAAAGTTGTTGCAGTCGATTTTCGATACTTACCAAGTTGATTTATTTTTTAAACATTTTTTTTTAAAATCAACACGGTAAGTATCTACTTGACAAAGAAAAATTCCCCACCAAAAAATTTAGGATGTACTTAAAGCTATGGACCCTGATGTTGTTGTATATACATGGGAAAAATCATTTGCTATTCACAATAGAATTAAATGTTATCAGAAAATGTTAAAAATTTGAAATCCACCTAAAGAAAACCTTAATTTTTTTTGTCATCAATTGAAAACTCACATGCATTTCAGTGGAGGCTTCTGGCCAGGGACTTCTGGAGCTAGCAAATCAGCGTAACAGTAACCCCGATTTTTGCAGTGCTCCGAGCAACGATAGTGTTCACATCTTTCCCCATCATACATATCCTTGCAACTAAAACAATACATTTTAAAAGATAATTTAAAAGCCATCTATTCTGAAGTTATCATATTTATATATTAAAAAATCCAACTTACGTGCAGATCATTTTGTTATCAGAATGAAAAATGCAGGTCCCACCATTTAAGCAAATCAAACTACATGGAACTGCAATAACATAACATGAATTGGCAAGATTCCCATTTTAAGGTTGATCGTCAACATAAACCCTATGTTAAGAATAGGAAATTGTTCCCCTTTGAATAATAACTTGTCTAGATAACCACGTTATTAGTTATAAAATTTAAAAATCGCCCAAATTAATTTTGAAAAACTAAACTAAAATCTAACATACCATTTTTCATGCTACAGGTTGTCAGGTTTATTTATAGTTTTAGAAATAATAGGACGAATTTCACATTTCAAATGAATAACAGGGTTAACTACATGTTGAATTTTTTTTTTCCTATTCCTAAGATAGAGTTTTTGATCGCGTTAATACAAATGAGAAAATTATATGGAGATTAATACCTGAAGTTGTATTTTTTATGGGTAACACGACAGAACATGAGACTTTTTTATTTATGTCAGTCACATTAACAGCTGCCCAGCCATCTGGGCACATGCATGAGTAGTTTCCAGCACCCCAAGCAAGACATACAGCCTCCTTCCCACATGGGTTTTTCTTACATGGATTCGTCACTGCAATAGAAAAGCAAATTATAATATGATACAATATTTCGAGTTTTATTATTTCAAACAATATGACTAAATAATTAAATAATGCATTCTAAAATCAGCCATGAGCAAACTAATGCAAAAAGCTGGTAAATTAGGCCTACTAGCAAAATTGAATATAACCAATAGCAAAGAATAAAGCTCATGAGAATTTTAAAAATGAATTATGTTGAAATATTTCCTTGAATGCTATTTTTCGCTTTACATTAAATAATGGAAAAACCTACAGTTTTTATTTTGTTTATTTTCTTGGACAATGACGATGTCACTAGCTCGACGGAATTCCTTCACTAACAACGTAGTGTTACCACGCCCAAACTTATTCATCTCAAGAATGTTGTTGTAATGGTAAGTGGTTACAAAGATGCTGTCTTCGAAAACTTCAATTTTGTACGGTTTGTCTTCTTCTAAGAAGGAAAATAAAAGACTTTTACTTTGAGTTTCATTTCTTTATTACTAAATATTTTATCATTATAATACTTTTTTACGTACTTGGTGAAAACACTTTTACAACATTCCTATCCTTCCCATCTAGTGTCACACTTTCTATGGTGGAAGCCTTTGGGTCTGTCCAGTAGATTCTCCTTGCTGGGTAATCAATTGCTATCCCAGCTGGCCAGTGAACACCTGTATCAACCAGCGTTTTTCGCTCACTTCCATCCAAATTAGCCACTTCGATTTTAGCATGAATTCCCCAGTCAGTCCAGTACATTTTTCTGTTTTGACGCACAACAAGTTAATCAAGAACATGCACAGAAAGACCACAAGTCAATTGATTGCCATTTATCACATACCCAGATTCTGGGTCAAGTGCTATGTCGTGAGGTTGATCTAAATGCGTGCTTATTACGGTGGTACGATGCATGCCATCCAAACCGGCGAAGGAGATGGTGTCGTCACCAGCATCAACCCAATAAATCCGTTTGGCAATCCAATCAACAGCTATACCTCTTGGCTCGTGGAGATTCGATATCTAACAGAAAAATATGTTGGCGATTGTGTTAATGAGTTAATGTTGACTCCATTGTTGGTGCAAAAAAAGACCACATTATTAACGATTTACCACTGGTTCTGCATCTTCCCGTTTCACTCGCCTCGGGCGATTTAATGTATCAGACATGGGCGGTACATTATGGCGCATAATATTTTTCCCATGGCTGTGATGGTTCGTCCAGAACACAACTGGCTTGCCATTGTTATAGAAGACATCAATAGACTCAATCTTATTGGTATGGGTGTGGGCATTTTGTAAAATGTCTTGGATTGTTCCCAACTCAGACAAATTAAAAATACGTAATTCATTGTCACTTGCAATTACGAGGTATGGTGGAATGCCTAAAAAATGAATAAAATTTTCGTGAATACAGAAATGTTAGTTACAATTTAATACAATAAACTATTAAACATATCCAAACATGCCCTAATATATTCGATAAACAATTTAAGACTCTCACCCTTTCTTTGATTTAAACAAATATAAGACTATAATATTATTGCAATTAATTTATATGCCCTTCAACATCTTGCAAATTTTAAAAGTGAATCTATGCGATGGAACTACGAAGGCATTAATCACGATCATTTAGCCTCATAAATACAAAAATACATTAAATGTATATACACATGAGTATTTTTGCTGCTGTTTTATTTACACAATTTGCTTATCCGAAGAACCTTACATAAAAACTCCAGATAATTGTTATTCCCCAAGGCAACCCACGGAAATAACAATAATCAAATCCTACCTTCAGATGCACATGTTTTTGCCTTGCCCTGCTTTAACAGTGAAGTATAGCCTGGGGCACAACTGCAAGTCGTGTTACCAGACTTTTTCTTGTTACAAATTTGAGAACAAGTTCCAAATTTACACGGTCTATCCTCTGGAAATAAAACATAATTTTTGAAATTAGCAATAAATACCCAACAGCCAGAGAACTATGGTTAGTTCATAAATTACCACAATCCCTTTCATCCGAATTATCTCCACAATCATCAAATGTGTCACAAGCATATTCCCGTGAGATGCATCGCCCATTATCACACTTGAAAAGGTTACCGCGACATGGACGTGGCCCCTGAGTAAATTGACCTGAAATATATATATTTAACATTACTTACATAAAACCCTTCAACATTCAAATTTTCTATAAGTGTTCAAGAAAACTTACACTGCTGCATTTCTTCGTCAAAATAATCACCACAGTCATCAACGCCATCACATACTTTATTTAGAGGAATACATGTGTTGTTTGGACATTGAAATTCTTCTCTTGTACATGGATGAATTTCTAAATAACAAAAGAAATCCCAGCTCATAAATGAAAAATAAATGTCTGGAGCAACGCAAAAACAGCGGTAAACTAGTCAGCTGCAAATAACAAAAGCAGCCACAGGTCAATACTGTGCATTGGGTTATTTTAGAGGAATAATCAAGCTTAGGTACAAACTAAATGAAACAAATTGTCATAAAGCAATTGACAAAACACTGATGTCCACCAAAAATCGATAACTCAATAAATTCACAGTGCAAGCTTACTAGTACTTCTACAAAGCGCTGGATTTTCATCAGATAAATCAATGCAGTCCTCTTCACCATCACAATGCCACAATAATGGGATGCATTCACCGCTAGTACACGAAAATTCTCCAGTCTTGCATGAGCGTCCTAAAATGTTCATTTTTTAGAATATACCATAACTCATCCTCTCCACCCTCGTTACTATAAAAAATAGCCTGACCACAATCCACTTCATCACTTCCATCAGTGCAATCTGTATCCCCATCACATTTCCATTCCTGATAAATGCAAAATTCTGGCTTTGTGCATTGAAATTCACTCGTGCTGCAAGTGAAGCGACAGGACATCTCGTCACTCTGGTCTTCACAATTGAACTCGCCATTACATTCCCAACTTCCACGAATGCATCGACCATTTCCACACCGGAATTCACTTTCAGAACAATTTCGTGGCTCTTAAAAAGAAGCAGGCGGACAAAACCAAATCAAACATTTAGAATCATTGTAATAAATAATCAAAAACTCAAAACTTACTGCATCCTTCTTCATCAGACTTGTCCCCGCAGTCGTCATCGTAATCGCAATGCCATCGCCCTGGAATGCAGCGATTATTTTTGCACTTGAAGTAGCTTGGTTCACAAGTGTGATTCACTGGGTCTCCACAAGAAATTGGCTCGTCTTCTCCATCAGCACAATCGTGATCACCATCGCACTTCCAAGAAAGAGGAATGCAACGACCTGAATTGCACAGTAGCTGATTTTCAGAACATGATCGATTTTCTAGAAATGAAAAAACAGCAAAAATGTTAAATCGATTGCAATGAGACAAAGTAACAGAAGAAGTGTCAAGTAGCTTAAAACTTACTGCAGTCAATCTCATCAGAATTATCACCACAATCATTATCTTTGTCGCATACCCAAACATTAGAAATGCACTTTCCATTTTTACAAGTGAAATGATTAACTGGACAAGTGCGAGGAGCTGAGAAATTTAAGAAATAAATAATATGTTGAGTTAAAGAACATGGACAATTATGAAAACCTGCTGAAATTGCAAAAAAAAAAAAAAAAAACCGAAGAAACCCAAGCCATGACCAAATCCAATTGACTATTATCCTTTGAAAAAAGTTAATTTCTTTTACTTTTTTTTTTAAAAACTACTTGATAATTCTTAACTTAATAGCACATGTTAAATTATTCTACATAAAAATATTCAAGCATTTCTTTTCCCTCGCTTCCACTATTATCAACTAAATAAGTCCTTACGACAATTGACTTCATCTTCCTTATTTGGACAGTCAACTTGACCGTCACATCGACTAGAAGCAGGGATGCATCGAGCTGAGGAAGTTGCATTGCTAGAACACTTGAACTGACTGGAGAGGCAAGGATAATCGTCTAAAAATTAAAAATAGAACTTCCATTAGACGCTGTTATTCAATATCTGAAAAAATTTATCACAATATGCCTAAATGACAACAGAAATTCAGTTTAATTATGGACAATTATAGACAATTAGAATAGCTCGCTAAACTCAATAAACTAGTCTCATCATTCAATAAACATTTAGCATGAATATACATACCACAATTTAATTCATCAGAGCCATCATTGCAATGCTTATTTCCATCACACAATTGACTAGGGTGGATGCAGTTTTTGTCACCTGTGCACTGGAACTGACCTAAAGATAAAATTATGAGAAAACGATTTCCCAATGAAATTTTAACTTAAGCATTAAGAATTAAAACATATTTTAATGCCTATTGTAATTTAGCTAAAAACATCAAATTAGTACCAACCAGGATGGCATACGAATTCCGGACAATCACTCGGTTCATCAGAGCCATCGCCACAATCATCTTGCGTATCACAACGCCACCAAAATGGAATGCATTTATATGTTGATTTACAAACAAATTGATTACTGCAAAAATAAATAAGCAATTATTTATAATGGAAAAGCAGAACACTCAAAATGAAGAAAAGTACAACATTTCTAGACTCATAATCCCATCACTATGCCATGGAATTAACTTTCAGCTTTCAAGGAGAATGCTATTCCGTGTAATTGACAATTAAATGACCTTTCATTTTAATATTTAATGATCCAACAGGGTTGTATGCGACACTCACCTTGAACAATTATTTTTACAATTAACTCCATCTTCTGTAAGATAATAATTTTCAGGGCATCCACATGTCGCTGTTTTGCCACCTGGTTTTAACAAGCAGAGAGCGAGACAACCACCATTGTTTTCACAGGGATTTGGCACAGCCACTGAAAACAAGACAAGAAATTTAAAATAAAATAACATATTATTTTCAAATAATGATTTGTCACTTACATGGTGGTTGCCGGTCAGGGTGAAAAACTTGAATACTCATTGGTCTATGAACTGTGGTCGCAATTCGAAGTTTGTCATTGCATTTATATTTGTGGCAACGCTCCACACTTTTTGTCTCCCAATCTGTCCAAAACAGATAATCTTCAAAGACTGCCAGGCTAAAGATGTGATGAAGAGCTTGATGAGGCCCTGCACAAACAATTAATTTAGATTAGTATTGTCCTAATGTACATTATAAAAATCTGGGAGAACTTGTAATGTGCATTATTTAGAACCAACCAGGATGGCTAACAAATTCTAGACAATAACTTGTTTCATCAATCATCTTGCATGAATTGATGAATTGAAAGTGATGAATATCACTTGCAGAATATCAGCTAAGTCACACTTTTTCCCCCATTTCATATTATTATTTACTTTCAGAATGTCGACTCTTTTGTACTGCCATATAATGTTTAGCTTAAATAATCATGATTAGAACCAACAACGGAATTAAAAAAAAAAATTCCAAACCTCTGTTAACAATGACTCGTCGATTGCTTCCATTTAGGTCAGTTACAGCGATGTAATCTTCTCTCGCATCTGCCCAAAACAGTTCTTTACTGACATATGAAATGGTCAGTGCATTTGGCCAACCAAGGGAATCATTCACAATAACCTTCTTCTGAGTACCATCCATGCCTACTTTAGCAATGTAGGGTCGCTCACCCCAATCCGTCCAATATAAATAACTTAAATAAAGAAAACACATGGGATAAATATCAGAGGTTCAAATTCTCTTAATTTATTGAAAAGATTAATTAAATTAGTTCCTGATAATTTGATTAAAATCTAATCCAATGAATTAAAAAAAAGGTATTTACCCATCAAATGGATCGAGGACAATGGCACGAGGTTCCTGGAGCCCCTCTCTAATAAGGACTTTTCGAAATTGCCCATCCAGTTTGGAAACCTCAATGGTGTCTGTTCCCTTATCACACCAATACAGATTTCGGCCAATCCAATCCACTGCTAATCCATCTGGATTCTGAACTGTTGCCGAGTGCAGAACCTGAAACATGATACAAATAGTAACTTATGAGAAGCTGAGCAATAATAAAACATATACTTAAAATTATAGGAAAATCTTTTCTAGAGTAAGGAATTAAATAAGAAAGAAAGACAAATTTTCCCATATGCATTCTGACTGATTTGCTCATTTTTGACTAATTAATTTTCCATTAATTTCCAGAAATGTGTATGATAGTTACAATACAAACTTACCTTATGCCCCACCTGTCCAGTGCACAAACGTTTCAAAGTACTGCCTAATGCTGTGACATCAGACCAATAGACACAATCTTCTAACCAATCATAATCAAGGGCCACAGCATTGGTAAGATTGTTGGTCAATAATCGTGTATCCTGACCAGCAAAATCCACTTGTCGAATATAATAGCGGTTTGAGAATATCAAAGTTGGCTTCACGGCTACCCAAAAAACATTGATCAACCAAAATGTAGTAATTTATATTGTCAACAGAATGAGAAAAAGTTAAAAAAAATACTCTTACTGCTGTTGAGTTTGCAACTTTGGCCATTTTGGGAGGAAATATATCCCTTGGCGCAAGTGCAAACATATGAACCAAGAGTATTGCGACAGTAATGACTGCATGGATACTGTTCTTTACATTCGTTAATATCTGCAACAAAAATAGTGAAATTATTAATATTGCCATCCAACAAAAATCCTTAAATATGAACTTAAAAGAATGGAAATTACAGACATTTTTTTTTAAATTTCGACGAATACAAAGCTTGAGTCAACACAAACGTTGAATTATTAATTAAATTTAATTTAAATACATGCACATTACTAATGGTGATATTCTATAAGCAAATTCAAACAATCTAATTTTAAAAATTATCAAATTTGTGAGGCAATTTCCTAAAACATTAGCTACTGATTATATTTTACATCAATTTACATTTTTTAAATAAAAGACTTACCTTCACAAGATTTTTTATCTTTTTTCAAACGATATCCATCATTACAAGCGCATTCATATCCAATAGGTTTATCAAAGCATTTCTGACTGCACACAGTTTCTATATATGCACACTCATCTATATCTAAGAAAAGCAAATAAATAATTATTTTTAATTGAAAATTACAATTTGTCATAAAATTACACAACCTCTTTTGTAATTAACACCATAAATTGCCACTGTAGCTTCGATAAAATTGAGATATAAATATTTTTTGCATGTCTGCAAGTAGTTGGGGCAATTATGAAAATTAATTTGTGAGACAACTTTCTTATACACCTATGATCAATTCTATACCAGTACTAGTAAAGACAGATTTCTAACTGCTAATTGCTAATCACACAAGCTAGTTGCAATGATCAATAGCATATTTTGCTGATAGTCAAACTTAAACTTACTACATTTTTCTTCATCAGAAAAATCTCCACAATTATTTTGCCCATCACACAGAAGAGTATCATCAATGCAGATGCCATTATCACATTCATGCTTTCCAGCACCACATTTGACCAAAGTGGCATTCTGGGCTACATGGGAAAATGAAATATTTAGCAGACAAAAAATAAAAAAACACCATCTCTGCAAGCAAACTTAAGCATGCTTACTGCAAACAGCATCTTCTTCATCAGAATTATCCCCACACTCATTGATGTGATTGCAAAGCCACGCCCTGGGAATGCATGCAACTTTATTTTTACACTGAAATTGATCTTCAGCGCAAGGATGATAAACTAGAAATGCATAAAAATATCATACAAGTGATAGGGTAGTAATTTGATTCATAATGAAATAGCGGGGATCTGATAAAAATACTCAGGGCTTACCACAAGAAGAGGGTTCATCAGAATGGTCTCCACAGTCATTATCTCTGTCACATACAAATCCTTTAAAAATACATCTCATGTTTGCGCACTGGAAATAATCTTCTAGGCACAGAGGCACCGCTACAATTTCAAAGAAAAAATTGACATTTCCATTACCTTTCATTTTAGGCAGTGTTTCCTAATTAAATTGAATCAAGAAACATATACAAATACATATACAAATACAGATCTAAACATGGGAGCATAGCCAACCATTGCATCATTCCCTATAGTTGGTTGGTTCGTGGATTTTTAACGTTGGCCTATTTCTGCACACGAGGGCTAAACGCCAACGCCAGGGTATGTGCCTGCGTCACCTACATGGAAATTTTGAAGTTTGCCTACAAAGGGGGACTTCCACCCCCCAAGAGGGATCTTAAACGTGCAGAGATCAAACGAGATCTACACGGGACCTCAGTTTAAACTCTCACTGAAAGAGCCGCCACTTAAGAGAATTTTGCACATCCTGAAAATTCTCACCGACCTCGACCGGGGAGCGAACCCCACTAGTTAGGATCGAGAGGCAAGCGCGTAACCCATTCAACCATCGGCGCCGGTCATTCACTATAGTAGCTCTAGATTCGTGATTCCTAAAGTGGGGAATATTTCCACCATGGTGCAATGGAAAACTCGAAGGGGGAATCGAAAGAAAGGCTGCACAATTATTTATTTGTGGAATTGCAATAAATTAGAGGATAAGGCCAGTATAACAAGAAATCTACAACAAAAAAATGTCCAGCCAACTTTTGTTAAGAAAAATCCAAAACTAACCACATCCTTGTTCAGGGTGTTCATCCGAAGCTGCTGCATCTGCACAATCATTTTCACCATCACACACCCATTGCATTGGAATACATCGACCAGTTTGATTACATTTAAACTCATTTTCTGCACACATTCGAGTTTCTAACAGAAATATAAAACCATCCATGAAGCCATGAACCAATATACCACATCACTAAACAATGTTAACTCACGGCAATCAGCGCCTTCATCTGAGCCATCCACACAATCTTTCAAACCATCACACTGCCAAGTTTTTGGGATACAGGCAAGATTGGCACACTGGAATTTGTCATCAGCGCAGGTGTAATCTATGTAAAATCAAGTTAGGAAAGTTAAGGATACTTCACTTTTGATTTTTTCTGAATCTGAGATAAAACTTTGGCAATCAAATATAAAATGAAATCAAAAGTGATCTTGGAATTGAATTATGGTCTATATAAGTCTTTAATAAGGAAAAGATGCCCCATTCTGTTACTATGTATACAGATGAAACTGCTATAAAAATTAATATGTAAAAAAAAATTAAGGGTGGTATTTAGAATAAATACAAGTTTTCATGTTTAAAGCCAGGTTTAGTTTTGAATTAAATTCAATAAAAATGATGACAAACATAAGATTTCCATCATGTTTTGCAAATAACAGATTTTAATAATTCGCAACATAATAAAAAAAAGCAATAATCCCAACATTTTTTTTTTTAAATATGTATACTACCACATGTATAAGAGTCAAAAGTATTATGCGTACTGCAATTTTGTTCATCTGAGCTGGTTGTCCCATTTATGGCATCTAAGCAATCCGCATCTCTATCACACACCCATGATAATGGAATGCACCTGCCGGTGTTACAACGATGTGTTTTTTCAGGGCATGATGTTGGTTCAATGGGATTTTGGGCTAAAATTTAAAAAAAAAAGATTTTCAGAAACACAAGAATTTCCTTCAAGTATAAAAAAGCTTGAAAAAGTTGAAATACAAAAAAAAATCATACTATTTCCACAATCCTTCTCATCTGAATTGTCCCAACAATCATTTTGACCATCACAAATCCAATCTGCATGAATGCAAGCTGTTGTATGTGCACAGTTAATTAAGTGCAACGATGGCATCATTTGGGTTCCGTCAATTCTGGCTTTCGAGCAATCTCGTGGAGCTATATTATCAACATTTTGTACAAAGTTCTCTTACGATTTAATCAATATTTACAAAAATCAAGAAATAACTTCCTGACAAAGTCAATGCATTTCAATAATAGAAATGTAAAAAAAATAATTTACTTACGGCATCCCATTTCGTCACTGGCATCAAAACAGTCTGCATCATGATCACATCGATAATCTTGGCTAATGCACATGCCAGATGCACATCTGAACTGACTATCTGTGCACGTGCAATTGTGCTCATCGCTGTTATCACCACAGTCATTGTTCTCATTACAAACCCTATCATTGGGCACACACCGGTTGTTACTACAGTGGTAAAACCCATCACGACACGTTCTTGATGCTGAAAATTATTACAAAAAAATATTTTTAAGTACACATTGAATACCACGAGCACATTCTTATCCATAATTTCCAAGAACATTATTTTGTACCACAGAAAACATGGTTTTCATCACTTCCATCTGGGCATTCCATGTCTCCATTACACGTCAATATATACGGAATACAAACTCCTTGGGCACACTCAAATTCCCCATCTGAACAATTAGCCAATTTGACTATGCAAAGAAAGCAAATTACACAAAACAGTCACATCAGATTATAGGTGTGCAAGAGAACAGGTATTAACTTACCCCCACACCGTTTGCTGTCAGGTAAAAGAATAAGACCTGGAGAACACATACAGACTGCAGTTCCATTGTCTAAAACATTGCACAAATCATGGCAGCCACCATTTAAGGCAAGGCAAGGATTCTGCGTACCTTATTTAGAAAAATGATACATAATGAATGACTAACATTGTCTGGCAACTAATCATATTATTATAGTTACTCTAGCTTGCAAATGGAATTTGATTTATTTTTTAACGTTAATGGCTATAAACGGATTGTAAGAATGAATTATAATGGTCATATTATGCAGACATAAAGTAGACCTACTTCCCAATTATTTCAATCAAAAACGTTGTATCGTTTCCATATTTCCAAGTGAATATTTTTTCCTTTAATTAGATAACTCAAGCACTTAAAAAACATTACCCATACACTTACAATCATCAGCATCTTTGGCTACAGCAATTATGCCCATTGGTCGTGGAACATTGTTTCTCAGATAAATCATTTCTTCGCCAGTGTATTTGTTGGCCCTTAATACAGCATGAAGAACCCAGTCAGTCCAAAAAATAAAATCGCCATAAATGGCGATATCAAAAGGATGATGTGGCTCATGTGTCAGAATAACCTAATGAGTGTAATTTTTAAGCAACACTGTCATACAAATAACAAATAGTTTAAACTTGAAGGATCATCAATTAAAACTTCATACGTGTCGTTTGCTACCATCTAGATTGCATCGCTCAATCTTGTCAAAACGAGCATCCGACCAATAAAGTTTTTGGGTCCTGTGATCAATCGAAAGTGCATTGGGCATACGGATATCTGTGGTAATGATGCTCTGCATTTCATAACCACTTAAATAAGAGCGCTGAATGCTTGGGTGCCTACTATTCCAGTTTGTCCAATACATGCGCCTAGATTAAAGAATAAGGATTTCTGCAAATTATAGTAATTCTCATTTCAAAACTCTTCGTAGAAACAAATCCGAGCAAGTACGAAATAGTTATTTACGAGTCACAGCTATCCACTGCAATGCCTCTAGGTTTGTCATCAGTTCCCAACTTTACAATTTTCTCGGCTTCTTTCTCCTTTTTGCCTATATTGATACGATTGATTGAAGCATCACTGTTGCATGTCCAGTACAGCACCTGATGAAGTTTTTCATATGCCAAGCCCTCTACTGAGCCTTGCTCTGAAAAACGAGATGTATGACATGTGTTATAGTGGACATACACAACTTTTCAAAAAGAACTTTCTATTTACGGCACTCACTTTCTACAACAACAGTATGATTTGTTCCATTGAAGAAAACGCTGTTGATGCTCCCTCTTTGAATATCACTATAAAAGATTCGTTGGGTGATATAGTCAAATGACAATCCAATCACGTTCCTCATGTACTGAATGTCGTGGATGCTCTCAAATGGAGCATTTGGAATGCTTTCATTGAACATATGAATGCTGTCGATTTTGGAGACTCGTGAGAACATGATGAAAGCATCATAATCTATAAACAGCAGAGATCAGTTATTAAAATATCAGATAACCGCAATTCTGCAACAAATAAAAATGCCATACCTTCACATGTCCTTCCATCAGCAGCCACTTTTCCATATGCACAGGCACAAGTATAATTGTTATTTCCAAGGTAAAAGCACAATTCCTGGCATCCACCATTGTTCACTTGGCACTTGTTAGTACCTAGGAATTTTTTTTTAGATTTAAAATGTTTTCAATGTCTAGCCATAAAAAATATACCACATAAGAGAAACAAAACATTTGAAATTGCCATTAAGTATGTCTAACTAAATCTATTAAATTTAACGATTAAGTTTACCAGATTGTCTAGCCGTATGATACACCAAAATATCTTTCAGGTTTTCGCCTCCCAATCCACGTTTTATTAAGTCTCTTTCAGAGGGCTTATTCTTATTGGCTCTTAATATAGACCCTTGTTCATAAATCCTGAAATGGGATTAAGCTTATATTGCCGCAAGCATAACAATTAAAACAATTTTTAATTGTTCTTAATAACTTACATGTCGACCCAATATATAAAGCCATCCAATAAAGTTACTGCAAATGGACCAAATTTTTCACTGTCAAGCAGCACAACTTCACGTGCAGTGCCATCAAAATTTATGCGATTGATGGAATTTAGCTGGGAATCGCACCAGTACAGTTTGTAATCCTATTGAAATAATGAAAACTTGGTGACAATTTGTAAGACAAATTACATGTTATATTCATAACAATTTTATACAAATAAAACTGACACACTCTTCTCAGAAATGTTTTTTTCACTTCTGGATTGAACAATATCAAATTTTAGTATTACTAATGGTAGACCACTGCTGTAATTTCTTATGTATCCCAAAATATCACCATTTGTAAAAGCTAGTTTTTTTTTCTCAAAAATTTCACTTTTTAGATTTTAACAACCAAAAGAAAGCTGCTGCATGAATTGAAACAATTAAATTGTAGATTTACCATGAAATCCACTGATAAATCAGTAACATGCTTAATGGAGCTGTTCACAAGGATAAATCTATTGGAGCCATCTAAAGCAGCACGCTCAATTTTTGGCACCTTGCCAACATCAGCCCAAAACAGAAACCCAGCCAGGGGGTTGATTGTGATAGCCATAGGTTTGTCCATATTCCCAGCCACGACAACATAACGGTGAGATCCATTAAATCTAGCAACTTCAATGACGTCAAATGCTGGATCAGTCCAATAGAAATTTCCTGCAAAAAATGAATAGGTAGCAGTAATGATAACTCATACACATTAAGCTGTCTTCAAAAGAAAATGACTTGAAACCAACCAGCAATCCAGTCAACAGCAATTCCCTCAACAGATTCCAATCCACCAACGACAGATTCCCTTCCAGTTCCATCACGGTGGATGCGAGTGATATTTCCAATTTCAGAATCCACCCAATAAATATAATCATCAGCTATGAAAAATATGAACATTTAAATGAATAGAATTTTTAGAATATTTGTAATTGATTATTCATACAATATGTTCATGAATGGAATTAGTAAAATTAAGTGCAGAAACTAAGAAACACGCATGGGTGAAGCATAGTGCAGAAATTAACCGATTATATTTGGTAGCATCCAAAAATTTGAATTAAACAACAAGAAAATTAAGGGCAGAATACCCTAGAAAGTATCTTGAATTAAGAATAGCAACATAAAAAATTTGACCAACATCACAACATGCCATGAAAATAACCCATGATCGAAATGCGTATACTTTCCCATACTATTTTTTTTATACTAAATTTGTTGAGAATTGCAACCAGAACCCAAAACCACAGTATGCTAAGACTGTACAATGAACATCAAATTTACTAATTAACCCTTTCGCTCTCAGTGTTCCAAATTTAGGACACTTGCCTAAAACAGAATAGCGCCTGAGAAAATGATGTTTGGTTGCTCCGCAATGCTTTAATGTATAAAGGAATAGCCCCTCTTCAAAATGCAGGTTTTTAGTGCATCCTACTAGCATTTTTTAGGAAGTTATGGCATTTTGAAAACATGAAGCCACAAATCCAAGAAATTAGCGAT
>JAQGBX010002139.1:0-21537 GCA_034698745.1 Megaphyllum sjaelandicum | reverse complement strand
TTGCCAAGTTAAGAAAATGTGGAGAAAAGTTGCCAAGTTAAGAAAATGTGGAGAAAAGTTGCCAAGTTAAGAAAATGTGGAGAAAAGTTGCCAAGTTAAGAAAATGGGGAGAAAAGTTGCCAAGTTAAGAAAATGGGGAGAAAAGTTGCATTATGGACGAATAATGTTGGTTTTTTTTTTGTTAAAGACAAACTCCGAATTCGTCTATTACAAATCTTGGGATAAAACAAATGAATTTTCCGAGTTTCCAAGCATTCGAACTATGTTACGTTAAAACGAACCTTAGACAATATGAGAAAAAGGTACGTTTTAAAACCAGTTTTAAACAGTATGATTGTGTTGCAACTTCAAACATGTTAAAATTCACAACGCCTACAGTGCCTATCGCATTTAGAGTTAAAAAGGAGCAACCACGTCTCCAGACATTTTGTTTTTTATTGGACATGAAATGGCCTCCAGGTGGCAACACCATAGGAGTCTAATTAAGGTGCAAACAACAGGGTTGCAAAACATTATTGAGCCTGCAGAATTTATAATATTTAATACAAATTATGTGTTAGGGATACCCTTCACTGAAGACAACGAAGAAAAGCAGTTCAGTTTTGGCAGTTGAGAAGCAACTTGCTATAACGGTAATAATCTTGCAAGAATTTCTCAGACCAATTATTAGGCTGCTTTTTCACACGATATATTTTATCTGACAAAACTGCAAACTGGTTTTCTTCGAGTGACCCTAATATTCGACTATTCTTTTTTAGTTGAATCATACACAGCTGTTGTGATTTGTAAACTTTCTACGTGTATTTTAAGTGCCATTGGCAATGTTAATAGCAAAATGAAATAAATTTTAAAATTTTCTGGAATTTTTGAAACTAAATACGAGTATCCCTGACCATAATTTTATTGACTTTATGTTTAAAATACAGAAATATGTTTTGGAATTTCAGCCTTTTAAAAAATTGCTAGAATATTTTTTTTTTTTAGAAAAGTTTGAAATTTTTCATTTTCAACCATATTTCAAATATCTAATGGGTGACTGGTTTTCTATATGCATACTTATACGACTTATACGTACTACATTTGCTCGTGATTGCCGACACACACCATGTATGGCACGTAGCCTGCGATTGGCTGAATTTGTCTCATGAATTCGTCACCATATTGTCCGTTATTCTAAAAAAAATTCAGTTTTCAAAGAATGTCTGATTTTATAATCTGTATTGAGCTATCAGTAAACTTTTGCAAAAATACATACCGAATCCATGTCATAGGCAAAATCACCTGAGTTTTAATAAAAAAAAATAGTAATAAATGAGGATATTAATGTATATTTCTTGAAAAAAACATGAACCTCGTGATGTGAAAAGCATTCCATCTGTTTGAAGGAAACGTTTTTGACAAAATCCAAAAGGACATATTTATTCAAAAGTGCAATTTTGAATTTAATAAAGTTTCACTAAATTTAAAGTTTAAGGTAATGTTGAATCCAGAATTACATAGTTTGGGGATTGTACAGGGTTCCCACAGAAATTTCCTTTTCAACTTCACTAAGTTTTCCCTGACTTTTCCAGGTTTTTAAACAAATTTCCCGTACTTATGACAATGTCAAAATCAAAATGCAGGTTATTTACAATTTTGTTTTTCAAAATCGACACGGATAATCAATATTCAGTATTTTTAAAAATTTAACTAATGACAATTTTGAAAATTTGTAAAAATTAACTACTGACAATTTTGAAAATTTGTAAAAATTAACTACTGACAATTTTGAAAATTTGTAAAAATTAACAAGGAAGAATGGAAAATTTGTAAAAATTTACAAGGAAGAATTGAAAATTTTACAACAAAATTAGCAGGACAATTTTTGAAAACTTGACAAATTTGTACTCTGAAACTGTTAAAACTTTGGCAAATTTCAACTCGGAAACTGTTGAAAATCTTGCACATTTATCCTCTGAAATTGGTGAACATTTTGCAAATTTGTATAGGGAACTGTTTGTACAACACAAAGCTACATTTCCGAACATAAACGCTTGTTTACTATCAAAACACGATATTGTAAACAATTCTGTCATATTTTTAATAAAAAAAATCTGCTTTGGTGATTATCTCGGAACAATTTCTTCAATTAGCTCCAGTTTGTATCACAGTATATAGCAACTTTTGCAAAATCTTGCATCATGATCATTTCCGACTTTCGTTTCGCATGACTTAAAAGCTGTTTATCATAAACGGCATTCCATTCTCAGGCACCACAAAAAGTGTGGCACACAATTGAAAGTTGCATCAGCCAGTCTATTTAAATAAATAAAATCTGTGAAGATTTCGACCCCATACAGGGTGCGGGAAAAGTCAATTTCCCTCCCCAGACAACTAAACAAATTTATTCCCAAAACTTTGTCTGACGTCATTTTGACACGATAATTCCAGAAAAGTTGGGAAAATGTCATTCCATCAAATGAACAGAATGTATGTTATATGCATTTTGACATGCATTAAATGTACAGAATATGTTTGTAAATTTTTTTTTTTTTGGAATTTCATCAATCAGTATTATTTAGCTGAAATAACGTTTTAAAATATATTCACAATTGTGTTTATTATTGTTATGGCATTATTTTGGTAAATGTATGTAGATAACGAAGGGAAATATAACTAGGAATTGGAATTTCACAATTTAAAATTTCCCAGGCGTTTGTTATACTCAGTTATAAATTAATAAAAAAGCATTTATTTTCCCAACTTCAGAATGTACTAATTTTTGTAACTATAGTAAGTTTAAAATGTTATAAATTACTACTGCATGTATATTGGGAAAAAACTAACCAGTTACACAAATTGAACGTTTTAATTGACCGTTAATGTACCATATGCAAAATTAAGAACCGGAACCACGTGACTCTTTTCAACGATTTATCGATTAAACGACCTCGTCGACGAGCTTTCGATTGTTGTCGAATTAAAATGTAGTCCAAGATGACTTGATTTTGCGCTCATTGGACAGGAAATAACGCATAGATTTTAAAAAAAAAACCGCATACAAATGGAGAAAAACGATTGGAAAGGGTCAAAACATGAGTTCAAAAATCAATTTTTCAAAAATTTAAAATCCATTTTCCGACTACTTAGACTCGATTTTTGTCGTTTTTATATGAGTTATTTAGGACTCAGCTCATCATTACGCATCGAATATGACCCAAAAATCAAGTAATTTTGGATATTTTGAGTTTTTATTGAAAACAAAATTTACTACATGTACAGTGTATCAGGGTTCCCCAGACCTGTTCAAGTTCAAGTTTCAAGTTCCCTGGAAAAGTCAAGGAACTTGAAAATGACCTGGAGAAGTCAGGGAAGAATGATTTTGAAAAAGTCAGGGAAATTTAACGCAGTCATGGCGATCAAAAATTAATACTTCTACAAGGTTAGCTCAGGGCCCATTTTCCGAGTAGAAATTTGCAAGATGGAAAAGTCAGAGAAGTTGAAAATCAAATACTGTATCTGTACACTTCTACAAGGTTAGCTCAGGGCCTATTTTCCGAGTAGAAATTTGCAACATTTTTCACATTTTCCGAGTGCAAATTTGTAACATTTTTCACGTTTTTCGAGTGCAAATTTGCAACATTTTCCACGTTTTCCGAATGCAAATTTGCAACATTTACCCCGATTTAAAAAAAAATTCATGCAATTTTTTTAAAATTTTTAAAAGAATTTCAATGTTAATTTTCAAAATCCTGGAAAAGTTAGAGAAGTTGAAAATCAAATTCTGTATCTGTATACTTCTACAATGTTAGCTCAGGGCCCATTTTCCGAGTAGAAATTTGCAACATTTTCCACGTTTTCCGAATGCAAATTTACAACATTTTCCACGTTTTCAGAGTGCAAATTTGCATTATTTTCCACGTTTTCCGAATGCAAATTTGCAACATTTACCCCGTTTTCCGAGTGCAAAATTGCAAAATTTCCCACTTTTTCCGAGCAAAATTTTTTAACACTTTCCGAATACAAAATTTTCCCATTTTAAAAAAAAATGTCATGCAATTTTTTAAAATTTTTGAAAGAATTTCAATGTTAATTTTCAAAATCCTGGAAAAGTCAGAGAAGTTGAAAATCAAATACCTGGGGGAACCCTGTATATACAGTTCAGTACAGTACAATCCGGTATACTCCAATATACCGTCTGGATTGAAAATCAAGTGATATCACCTTATTGACGAAATCTGCATAGACTTTCCATTCGGATCGCATATTTGATTGTTTTTTTCATGAATTTTGACATCAAATTTGGTCAAGGTCTGATGACAAGCAGTCTGGCTACATTCCATGCTAGAACTCTACCAAACAGTACAAAGTTTTTGGCAATGCCATTCACAATCAGTATCAGTCACAGGCGAATGCTTTTCACAATAAAAAGGTAACAAGTTTTGGCAAGTGTCTCGTTACATGTGCTATTGTTCAAATGTTCCAGTACTAACCGACGTGTATGATGGCGTCATACAATCCTTTCTGAGTTTCTTCTTGCAAGTAAGGCAGCGATTGCGCGTTTTCGTTTCCCATGTCCCCAAAAACTGCGAATCTGGGGCTCCAGTCGACTCCTGATGGCATTGCCTTAAAAAAGTAAAGTTCACTCCAGCCCAACATACTGCCACAGTGGTACCCTAAACAATGCCCCCAAAACATGCAGTATTGTCAAGCTTGCTGGTAACACCATTTTCAAGGAAATATGGACAATTCATATTGGCTTAAACAATCCATTTTTCTGACCCGTGACAAAGTTGGACCACTTTTAGCAGTTTGAAAAAAGTGCATGCATCAAAATCGCCGCACAAACCGAAGCTTAAATAATAAAATTTGTTTAGTTTTCGTAATTTTGCCATTATTTTGTCATTGTCATCCATGATGTTTAGGTGAGAATTCTGAAGCACCAAACTCTTAAAATTAGAATTTGCTATACTAAACATGTTTTAGTCATCGTTTTTGCTAATTTTAAAAAAGGTTTCAAATGTGATTCTTTCGGTACATATGTTTTTATCAAAGTTCATATTAGGATATATTAGAAGTACTCAGACCGAAGCTTTGCGAATCGCACTTTAGCAGTCGTGACGTCACTGGTGCAAAATCGACACACTGATTTGAAAATTAATTCAAGGTTATCGTTGCTACCAGTTGATTAATTCACTCCTGTTACGTGTTACTTCACGAGCCCCCAAGTGCGATTCACAAAGCTTTTGTCTGAGTATCCCTAATGTTTTAATTCCCTTCGACATTACAGAAATTAAAAATAATTTGACGATTTTTTAAGAGTTTTGCCAAATGTTCCTTATTAAATCCAAATTAATTACAGAAATTAAAAATAATTTGACGATTTTTAGAGTTTTGCCAAATGTTCCTTTTTAAATTCCTAATTAATTTATTTAACTTATTAAATGTCCAATTAACTTATTTTCCTTATTAAATTCCTAATTAATTTTTTATAAGAAGAATTCTATTCTGTAGAATTATTTTGACCTTAATTTATTTTTCCTAAAAGTATAATATGGAAAATTTGAAATAACATTTATTCCATAATTTAAGAAATGTGTCAAAACATGCAAATTTGGAATTGCATTTTCAATGCAGAACATGTTTTTACACGTTGAGAATGGTTACTCGTAAAACGCGAAAAAAGCTTGTCAAAACACGCCTATTACATGCCATAAACGTTCCGTTGTATTTCTACAGGAAAATACAATGTCTTCAATGTTAAAATCTTTATGTACATCATCCCCAAATGATGTTCATAAAGAAAACTGAGCTTTTCCAAAAGTTTACATTTCATTTTCCAAATTCCAAAAACATGTATATTCGATACATGTACTGTTTATATCTGGGTTGATATATACATGTACATGTAAAATGTCACCAAGTCATTACCAGAATACTTCTTAAGTCTGATTTTGTGCTGTTGTGGTTAAGCGAAGTTGGTGATTGGGTCCATGCCCCCTTTTGGGTGGAAAAATGGATTTGCTTAACCATCGATTATGAAAAATAAAATTTTATTCAATGCCTACAGTATCGTTGTCCAGGAACTAAATCTGTCATTGTGGCCCGATGAATGGTTTGCGAGTGTTTCGCCTCTCCACCATCCACAAAGAGTGTCCTGTAGCCCTCGACCTGACTGGTAAAACTTGAGGTACCATACTCGCATATCGTCGAATTCGTGTCGGTCATCGTCGACCAGGTAACGGTCATCTTGGTTGGGTCATCTGTCGACAGAAATAGGGTTCACTGACATTTTCCTCTGAATAAAGTTTCTATGTCGTGTACATGTATCCCTTGTTGAAAGGGTGCATCAATTGTCCATGGAAGGGCAACATCGCATTTTGGGAATCCAATGTCTTAAGTAATTTGTCAGAGTTGAGTCAATTCGACCAATGAGGATTCAACACCTACCTGCTTAGGTTCTTACATTTACATTGCCTGCTATCGTTGGTATACATGTTACGAACATTTTACATGAGCATTTTACGAACATCGTAATTCCCGTTTCGTAAATTGCACCATGCAGAGTCAACTTTTAATTGGCCGCTAAATTATATTGCATTTTTTTTTCTGAAAATACAGACTTCACTAAACATTTTGAACATTCTTCGAAATATTCTTGAATTATACGCCATTAGCACTGTATGACAATTAAGACTTTAAGAGCAAAAGAACAGTAGAATTTTTGAGATCAAACTGCGTTAATCTCTGAAAACCCACTTGTTCATACCTTATAAAATTCTAGAAAACAATCAAGTAACAGCTTCCGGAACAATCCAGTCTATACTCGTGAGAGAATGAGGGTGAAAATATTTTGTGAGTAGGCTACCTCTAGGGGTCTGTGGACCACACTTTGAGAAACACTGAGATAAATAATTTAAAAAAACCACTTAAGTGAAAAAGTTTTTTTACGTCTTTTTTGATAAACGTTGAGTTTTATAAACATCTAATTTTTGATTCGACAAAATATGTAATCCTGTTGGATGTTGCTGTAGAGCTGCAGTTGGCTGTTCCGATTGTTTGATGATGGTACAAGAAGTCTCAGATTTCGTTCGTTCTGACTACAGTATTGACAGTGACATTGTAGACGTCTTAAGCAAGCTGTACTTTTCACAAATGCCTAATATGCCGAGATGTTTCATGTTTACGGTTTCTGAGATCGTATAGTGCCAGCTACTGTACTGCTGTTGAAAAAATACCGTATACGGTTTCCTGTGCGCAGAGTTCCGATACGAAGAGTGTTTCCCAAAAGTTTTCAATACATTGCTGAAATGTGGTACGTTCCTCAGTGTCATGTTTCATTTTCAGCATTTCATGTATAGCTCTTATCTCGAAAACTATTCAGGAAATTCAGTGTATGATATGAATGGGTTAAAAGCAGAATGGTATAAGTGACAACTTGCGTATTGAGATAATTACGCTTAGTTATTATGAATAACTAATTATTACAAAAGTATTGCAATTTATTAAACTGAAATAAACAACTAACAGCTTAAAATGATGTTAAGTGATTATTTTTTGGAATATCATTTTCATTTTTTTTAAATATTAAATAATAAAATTAAATTCACATTTTAAATTAATTTTAATAACACTTGCTACATGTCACTTGTATCGTTCTGATACTTAAAATGTGCCCCCTCAGTGTTAAAATTCTGCACTCAACTGCAGATTTTGTCACTTACACCGTTCTTCTTTTGACCCATTCATATACTATAAGTTCCAAATGCTCCTTTTTGGATTCAATGACCAATACTCTACCTCCAAGATACTGGCAAAACCTCAATACTATATGTTCCTTCCCTCTCCATCCAAAAAAACTGGAAATTTTTGAAAGTTACATGGCCTTAACATGGCAACATGCATGGATTGGTCACACCAGAAATTTTACATGAATGGAAAATTTACATGGACATTGAGACCATATTTGGAGCAATGTATGACATTATATTGGAATATATGGACATGTGAGTTACTATGTAAATACTTGCATATTTCAATCCGGGACGCTATACATAGCTTTCACAAGCAGATGACTCGTGCTGGCTCCGCCTACTAGATCAGACATTGTGGGGTACTTTATTATACATAACTTTCACAAGCAGACGACGCTTCATAATTTTATTGTGGTAGAAATATGACTGCCTTCGCTATAAATAAATTGCACGTGCAGGCGCATTCGTTCCATATATCATTTTGCATTATTTCTTTATTTATTTAGAAAGAAACGAGAAAATTCATGCAATTTTTGATTTGTAGTGGCAAAACAGCATCAAAATATCTACTTTCGGATAAAATCTATTCGTGGGTATAAATGATAGTACAGTATCTGATGGGGAATTTTCTTAGTTTTTAGAATGCTAAAGAGCCTCGATTCTCATGGCGAATTTGATTGGGCCCACTAGTGCAGTGCAATTTGCTATCCAGTGCAACCGGAAGTCGTGACATTTTTGGCGCCGTGCAAGCTCATGACGTCACCGGTCCGCCATGTTGGATGCACTAACTACACGGACACTTTCGTCAGTGTACACTCAGTGCACTGACTACACTGAAGTATGCATGTTGCACAACCGGTTGGAACGAGTGCAGAAACGTACACTCGGTGTACACTATAGCGCAGAATTTTGTGGCCCATTCAAATTCGCCATCAGATTCATGTACCCCACAACACGCCCACAGTGTAAATCGAGCCACATTAGCCACGCCTACAAGCTGCGTGACGTCACGTGCAAGTTATCTATAGGTAAGTTGCGCGCGTCGTCTGCTTATCGTCTGCTTGTGAAGACTATCTACAGTGTATATACACGAACAGTCGATATAGGGCCCCCTGGTCGGGATCTTTGGTGGGCCCTCAGACCCAGGTCAAGATGTGTGCCTTCCTCCCCCCAGGTCAGTGTGTTTGGCGGGCCCCCAGGCCAGGATATTTGACCCGACCTACCACTAGCTAAGGTTATGATGTTCTACCATAAAATCATTTAGACAGTCTAATTTTATGGGATGGGGGAGGGCAGGAGGGGGGCGCCATGTTCATACATGCCCAATTTTAAGCATAGCCATACATCAAAAACTGTTCCACGCGGGTGGTCATCCACCATTTTCGGGAACCCCCATGCCTCAGCACGGATGGACTTGGTTTTCAGATGTACCCGGCCATCTTTGTTTTATAGCCTCATCGCGTGATCCTCACGCCCATCGATTCTATTATTAGGAGCAGATCGTTAAACATGGCTGCTCTCTCTTCTCCAGAATTGCGGAGAAGCAGCCGTTCCGAAAAATAGCACGGCTTCATTAAGGAGGCTGCACTTGCCGTTTTTTTATAATAAGCATGTTGTACAGAAATATTAAGACTGGTCTTACCAGGATACGATAAATGAAGCTGCTCTGGCTGGTAGTATCCCTGGGCGTGGGTCGTGCCAAGAAATGTCCACAGGAGGAGCAGCGCTGAAGCGAAGCACACTTTCATGTTGAGGCCACTTTTATTGAAACGAATCGATGAACGTATACGAAAGGCAAGGAAAACGACACAAAATGTCGACGGAAATGCGACGCCGAGTTGGCAGATTGGCGTTGATCCGATAAGAAGCAAGATATATCAGCTGGGTTGATGTTGTTGACTCGAGACCGGGCTGGACCTTGGACTCGTAACCTCGTGCTGAGGGAATAGCACTTTGAAAAAGTACGAAGAAGCCTGCGATCAATGTACATGTATGAGGTTTCTGCGTGACGTCACGTCACGAGTGTTTGCACTCTTGGCAGCTTCGCAGTTGACATCCCATTCTTCTTCCATCAGCCAGGGAATCCTGGACGGAAAAGTTGGACAGGAGCCATCGTTGAAACAGTGGCACCCCCGCCCAGGGGGGCCAAGACATTGGTCGAGTTGGCCGGTTTGTCCGCGTATTTTTTTCAGGGTTTCCCCAGACCTGGAAAAGTCTGGGAACTTGAAAATGACCTGGAAAAGTCGGGGAAGAATGGTTTATTTTGAAAAAGTCAGGGAAATTCAACGCAGTCATGGCGATCCAAAATGAATACTTCTACATGATTAGCGCAGGGCCCATTTTCGGAGTGGAAGTATGCAAAATTTTCCACGTTTTCGGAGTAGATGTTTGCAAAATTTTCCACGTTTTCCATGTACAAATTTGCGAAGTTTTCCACGCTTTCCGAGTACTAATTTGCATAATTTTCCACGCTTTCCGAGTAAAAATTTTCAAAATTTTCCGAGTACAAATTTTCAAAATTTTCCGAGTACAAATTTTCAAAATTTTCCGAGTACAAATCTTCAACATTTTCCTAATACAAATTTTCAAAATTTTCAGAGTACAAATCTTCAAAATTTTCCGAGTACAAATCTTCAAAATTTTCCGAGTACAAATCTTCAAAATTTTCCGAGTACAAAGCTTCAAAATTTTCCGAGTACAAAGCTTCAAAATTTTCCGAGTACAAATCTTCAAAATTTTCCGAGTAGGCTACAAATCTTCAAAATTTTCCGAGTACAAATCTTCAAAATTTTCCGAGTACAAATTTGCCACATTTTCCGGGGACAAAATTGCCAAATTTCATACTTTTTCCGAGCACAAATTTTTAACATTTTTCGAATACAAAATTTTACGTAAATTAAAAAATATGTAAATTTTCAAAATTGTCGTTATAGTAAATTTAAAAAAATATTTTCCAGTGTCAATTTTTCACGTTGTCGTAGGCCAGGGAAATTTTTTTAAAACCTGAAAAAGTCAGGGATTTTGAAAAGGAAATTTCTGGGGGAACCCTGTCTTTGGTTTATTCAGTTTTTGTTTAACCTCATTGATGATTAGAGGGAGGCATTTTTGTATTTTTTTTAAATCGTCATGTATGGACATGTATATGTCATATTTGGTCAAATATATAATATGTCGCTTCACAACCATTTATGATAAATTAGTACTTAGGTTCAAGTTTGAGTTGGCATCCGTCATTTTGAAATTTAGAAACCGGAATAGAATCAATTTAAAAATAAAATAAATTGAAAATTTGGAATTTTTTCTGCATATGCATTGCACATCTTCCCAAAAACTTTGACCTATTTTTGTATACAAACCCCTCACAAACTCTTGTGATCACATTCACAGATTTTCCCATAAGATGGCAAACCCTACGAACATCGGAGGTATGTCATACAAAATTAAAATTTATTTTTCGAGGTTCAATAACTTCATATCTTATTATTGTTTTGTTTTTTAACAAAACGGTGTTTTTTTTTTGGAAACGACAAGGAACCATGCGAAAATTCGACTCACATAATTCTAAAAGCAAGATGTTTTGTTAAAACATCAACCAAAATGCTGTAACATTAAGGTATCAAAACTGACGTACTAATTAACTATGAAATTCTCTTTTTGTTAAAGCTACCTGTGTCCAATTACATTTTTTTTTAAAAAAAAGTAAATGTTGATTTAGGGCATTTTAACATTTGAACTTGGGAAAACGTGGAAAATGCTGCAAATTTGTCCTCGGGAAAAATTAGGCATTTTTTTGCAAATTTGTCCTATAGAGAAAACGTGGAAAAATTGTAAAGATGACCTCGGAAAATGTTGAAAATTTTGCAAGTTTATGCTCGAGAAAAATGAAAATTTTGCAAATTTGTACTGAGAAAATTTAAAAGTTTGCAAATGGACCCTGAACTGTTGGGTTCTGACTTTTCCAGGTTTTCCAGGACCGGAGGTACCCTGTTTACTGACTTTTGCAATTTAAAACACATCATCTATGCGATATTCCCTCAATTTCCCTTTACTTTATGAACTGATTTTATTTGGCATTTTTTTTTCATCAAGTGGACGTCCGAGTTGGTCATACCTCCCTCGCTCCCTTATTGAATGACCCCTTAAAACAAATGAATTTATTACAATTTTACCATTTCATCTACTGTACGTAGTGAATAATCTACATGCCCTGTAAAAAGTCTTAATTCAGACATGTTGCCTATCTTAACTTACAAGTAGTTTCAAATTCAAATTTAAAAAAAACAATGGATTCTTTTAGATGTAGACATTTGCCAGTTGATTTCATTAGCTTGTTTTTGCATTGCAAAGCATTTGCAAATTAGATGTCTGGCAACACTTAGTATTTTAATGAGTCATTTACATGTAAAATGTTAATCGTTTGAAACAGACATTCAAGTTTGCGCATGTACCGTAATTTGCCATGTTCTACAGCCTCTTTTAAAAGACTAACATAATTAATCATTCAGTAAACAGAAGTACATTACCATTTTTGTTTGAATTAACAACAAGAAAAAAGACAAATTAACAGCATCATCATTTGAATGATTTGTGTTGCATAAGAGATGCTAATTGACCACGTGATACTCCCACGGACCGTTCATGTGGCGCTGGTTGTATGATACAGCGTTTATACAGATTTGAAAAAAATTTCAAACTTGTGAAATTTTCAACATTTCGGGGACAGATTTGTATAACTTCCAATCTTTTCCAAGGTCAACTTTTCAACTTTTTCCGAGTAGAAATTTGAAAAACTTTCCACATTTTCTGAAGACAAATTTTGAAATTTTTCTCATGCATACATGTTTATTGTAAAATTTTCAAAATTATTCTATGCTAAATTTGAAAAAAAACTTTCAAAATTGTCCTTAGTAAATCTGGCAAAATATTGAACATTTTCCTATGTCAAATTTGCAGAAACATGGATAACATCGGCATGTGTCATTTTTATCTTCTTCTGGTCAGGGAAATTTGTTTTACAACCTGGAAAAGTCTGGAAAGTTAAATGGAAACTTCTGGGGGAACCCTGCCTGGGGATATCCATAGAATGTTTAATAAATAAGTTGAAAATTATTTTAAAAACGCGTTAAAAAGCTAGCGTTTTTGGAAAACTAAAGAAAAAAGTTAAATGACAGAGAAATTCCAGAAAATGTGACCACTTCAATAATCCAGCGTTTTTGTGAGACAGATGAACGACTTTAAACAAAAAGAAATCACAAGTGCAGACAAGTTTTTAAAGTTTTGAAAACTTGGGTAAAGTTTTTGGACAGCATGGGGAATCTTTCTTAAAATTGGAAGATCAATGTTGTATTTTAAGGATGTTGACATTTTATGGCGAGTAATTTAGATGAATCAAATATTTAATATTTATAAAAAAAATTATTTAATTACTATATTCATATGCTTTAATTATTTAATTACTATATTCATATGCTTTATTTTTTTTTAATTTTAGGGTAACACTCAAAATTGAAACGTTTAAATGTAAATATTCATTATTAAATGTAAAAATGTCCTTATTTCCCCTTGTTACTAGGGGAAATAATGAGATTTTTGGCGTTAATGTCTCGCCCTGTAATGTTAGTTTGCAAAATGGCCACCAGGATTTTCTTCTCAGACTGCAATGGCGCTATTTTCAAATGCTTCCATAGATGCGTTCTTAAAATTGACATGTTAGCAACATGTTGTGCTCGAATGATTTCAACACGTGGAGGAATTTGCACGATTAAACAAGATTACACATTTTCTACACGTTAAGCATTTAACTATGTAACTTTGGTACATGGTTTGCAAACAACTTCCTGAATAACTTGTTTCAGAAGATATACAAGAACCTTTAAAATACTTACATGTTAGTAACTTGTTATGCTCACAGAATAAGTTTTCTGGGTCAAACTTACCAGTAATATTCATTGTTTTTTAAAAGAAAAACTTTCACGTGATCCTATGTTGTTCCCTAGTACACTACCTTTATTCAATTTTCGTAACATTTCTCATTTCTTTGCAAAAAAAATTAAAATAAACTGACCATGCAATGTCACGGCAATTCTGATAGGGAGTGTATTAGGGATCTTCAGACCATTTTTCTTTTTTTAAACTTATGACAATTACGGGCAATTACTGTCCAAAACGGCTTACCCTCTCCTTAAATTCTTAAGTTAGCCCACATGTACAAGTATACCACAACTTCATTAATGACAAATATGCTAAACGTAAGGTAGTGGTAATTACAAACTGGATATTGAAGACGTTGCTAATGAGTGCTCGTTTTAGTAAATTATAAATTGCTAATTACATAACCTCCTATGTATTTACCAGTGCAGCAACCGGATTGTAAATATAGGTAATAAATGCAACAGGTTCCTCTTACCTCAAACGCTATGATGTTATTAAAAGTTTGCCAAGTACATGTCAATGCCAAACTAAGATTCCTCTATAGTTCTGGTGGACCTGGATAGAATTTTTTGAGGTTTCTATATAGATTAGGTTTAGAAATCACTACTAGCAAAAAATGCAAAGAAGGGGTTTACAGACATGCTCTAGACAAAAGTTGTTTTGAAGGTGGTCACAAAATGGCGCTAAATTTTTTTACCATATAGAAGGCACTGTGGTAGGTAAAGTCAAGGTCATCATTTTCACTACAAGGTCGACAAGTTACTATTTGCTATTACATATTCGAATGTTATGTGAAAAATACCGTTATTTTGAACATTTTTTTTGTAAATATTGACCTAACACAGGCGCCATCTTGTGACCCCATTCAAAACACTTTTGGTTAAACTAGAAATAATAAAATAATACACATGTATATTCTTTAAGTTTGTTTTCTTTTATTTTTTTAGTTTTTGAAGTGTTTATACTTGTTAGGATAATCGAAATTTGTTTTGGAAAGTTAAACCTTTGAGGCATGTTTATGGTATATTTGTTGACACATTTTAAAACTAGAATTTGACATTTATAGTTTTTAGGAATACGGAACTACCTTTTGCAGATGTGAAAAGCATTTTGTTTACTGTAAAACAACATGCTTTTATATGAGATGGTCTATAGGACGTTTTTAAGAAATTCCAAATTTACTTGTCTCGATACATGTTTAAAGCATATTTGTTGACACATTTTGACTAAAATTTAACATTGATGGTGTTTAGAAATACGGAAATACTTTCTGTAGATGCGAAAAGCATTTTGTTTGCAATAAATCAACATAGTGATTGCCTATAGGAATTATTTAAGAAATTCCACATTTACTCGTCTTTATCCCCGTCCAGGGTTTTGTTTGTTGAAATTTCAAAATATCTCCTTTGTGTTATCTTTACAAACATAGAAAGCACTTAAAGTTTGATTTTTGTTTCTGAGAACGGAATTCTTTAGAATTCTATAAACTTAGGTTATACAAAATAATGAAATACAGTAGGTGTGGTAAGAGCTGTTGCATTATTGCAAAAGTGATACTTTTAAGGAGGTGCCAAAGTAAATATCCGCAATTTAAAATTCTGAGAGACAAATGTGAAAAACAAAATCTGAAAACAAGAATATATCCAGACTCCTATACTCAGAGGTTACAAATAATCAACAATGGAAAATTAAAAGGAATAGAAAGTAGTGAAAAAAATGTATGTTGTTACGTAATGCATTGAATGCATGTCAAAGACAACATTATGGAGTTTAAAGACATGCAGATTTGTAAAATTTAACATTGAGAAAGTTGATAAAGTTTATTTTTTATTTTACAATTATTGTACATTTAGGAGTACTTCTTTTGTTTCAGATTTTCCGATCAAGAGTAATATGGTGACTTCACAATGCTTTATGTAAATGTGGTGATTCTGAATTCTTCCAAATAACAAAAAGTGTTGATGAAGCTTTTTCTTCAGAGTTTGAACTTTACTTAACCTAATGTACTTGATGTTCAATGAATGATGATATTCTAACAAATGTTACCATTTTGCAAAAAAAGCTTTGTATGATTTTTGCATAACACCACAAACTCCATCAGTTTCCATCGGTCTGCAATTAGTTTTATCCATAACTTTGCGGGATGCTGTGATAAATCAAATTGAACATTAGACAATCGGATCTAAAAGATGGATGGATTCCATCAGTTATCCATCTATTTTCAATCAGCCTTTCCAACAACAGTTGGACAATGGTTCGCCAAGATGGATGAACTCCATCAGTTCTCCATCAATCTGGAATCATATTTTTCCATAACATTGTTGGTGCAGTGATATTTCCAATTGGACATCAGACAATCGGTCTCGCCAAGATTACCGAACTCCATCAGTTATCCATCAACTTGCAATCAGCATTAAAAATAACATTATTGGTCTACAGTCATGATATCTCAGTTGGACAGTGGAAATGGTTTAGACAATGGTTCGTCAAGATGGATGACTCCATCAGTTCTCCAATATGGCCGTTGTTGGTAAAAGAACGTTTGGGCAGCGTGCGGAAATGGTTATAGACAATGGTTCGCCAAGATGGATAACTCCATCAGTTTTACATTGAAATCAACTTTTTTCCATAACATTGTTGGATGCAGTGATTGGTTTAGGCAATGGTTCGCCAATATGGATAACTCAATCAGTTTTCCATTGAAATCAACTTTTTTTCCATGACATTGTTGGATGCAGTGATTGGATTGTTGAATGCCATCTGGACATCAAACAACCGGCTCGCCAAGATGGGTGAACTACATCAGAAATCCATAAATTTTCAATATTTTGTATATATCCACGACAATTTTGGATGCTGTGATAGTTCCAGTTGGACATTGGACAATCGGCTCTCCAAGATGACTGTATTCTATGAGCACTCCATGCACCATTTGAAATCGACTTTACTTCAAAACACATCACTAGACAATCTGTTCGCCAAGATGGCCGAACTATCAGTTCGCAATCAGCATTTTTCCATGGCCCACATGCGAATTAATGCAGTTCTAATTTCTGAGTCACGTGTGTCTCGACGGGACCGCACCCGAAAAACTGCGCTAATTAACGAAAATTAATAATAGGCCAATGCTCGTCGAAATCTCGTCGCAGTTTCGCAGAGTTGCCAGATGCTGCCTCCGCGTGATATTGGAAGTCATTAATTAGGCAACATAAAAACGCATCTTGGCTAATTGCGATTTACACGCTCCCTATATATTTGCATTGGCGCTGCTTCACCTGGTGGCGTAAGTTTTAATTAAAAAATAAAAAAGCACATGGGTATATTGGTCAACTGCAGCGCCCCTCTCCAGAGAATGATGACTGATGTTCCACGTAAGGACACGCTTGGCTGCAAAGGGTGGGAAAATGTTGAGTTATTATTATTATATTACAATGTGGATAGGATTTTGTTCAAGATGGGCGTGTTTCCTGGTTTTTTGTACGTGCCATAAAAGCGGAACAGATTTTTCTCATATTCGACACCCTACCCTATACGTTTTTTTGGAAAAAGAAAAAAAAAAAACATGGAAGTTTTGAAAAAAAAAAACAACTGAAGTCTCCAGGCATTTTGCATTGATATTTTTGCACGGTGTATCCGCACCAGCCCTCCATCAACCCACGTCGAAAAGTTACCAGAAATTTAGTCGCCATCTTGAGGCTCGGAGATAACGCATTATATCAGTGCTTTTTTTGAATTGTTTTGCTAACTGGAACAAATCGAAATCGTATGTGGGACAAAATGCAACGTTGAGGGAAAATTGTTTCATTCAACAACTTGGGGTTGTGATTTTTTTTTCGTAAAATCTGAGCTGTTTGGGAAACGATTGTGACTGAAGAGGCTTCCCATGCTCAAGAAATTTATCATGGTTTTGTTAAGAAATGTTCCATTCCTTCGAGTGGGTGGTGATGTAAATCGTAACTATATGCACGAGAATTTGTGAATTCCGCATCCAATTTGCTATATTCTCCATGTGTTTCTACCAAATTTGGTCCTCAGCAGGATCTGTCAGGATCTAAGGATGATGAAATTTACACTATAGGTCGATAAGTTGGGAGAATATTATATAATGTAAAATTCAAATGCGGAATTCAAAAAGCTAACTTTTTTTTATTGTTAAATGCACTTTAAAAATAGATTTTGAAATGCATTTTGAAATACGTTTTGAATTTACGAAATGCATTTTTACGTAAGCATTTACGTACAGTAAATGAATAGTTGCTATAGGAATTGAAATAATTTTAAATACTTGTTGAAATGTGTTTTTAAATACGTGTTGAAATGTGTTTTGAAATACGTGTTGAAATGTGTTTTGAAATACGTGTTGAAATGTGTTTTGAAATACGTGTTGAGATGTGCTTTGAAATACGTGTTGAGATGTGCTTTGAAATACGTGCTGAGATGTGTTTTGAAATACGTGTTGAAATGTGTTTTTAAATACGTGTTGAAATGTGTTTTTAAATACGTGTTCAAATGTGTTTTGAAATACGTGTTCAAATGTGTTTTGAAATACGTGTTCAAATGTGTTTTGAAATACGTGTTGAACTACACGTTGAAATGCATGTTGGAAAACATGCATTAGAAATGTAGAAATGAATTATCCAAAAACATGTTAAAATGCATGTAGAAACGAATTATCCAAAAACATGTTAAAATGCATGTAGAAATGAATTATTCAAAAAACATGTTAAAATGCATGTAGAAATGCGTTTTAGAAATAAGTCTAAATTTCAAAACCATTGCAAATTGGAAATTGAGGATTGTATGTTTCAATTAGTTGTTAAAAATTTTTAAGATCCATTTTTATTTTTTTTTTGTTATATAGAAGAATCCAAAGCAATGTTCGAAACGATAGAAAATTCGAAAATAATACTGGAATTTGCATGTTTTATTCTATAAAATTTTCGTATTTCTTATGTTTTGGTTTATACAGAGAATAGAGGATTTGGGGAAAGAAACATATTTGTTTGAAATGGCTAAGAAAAAAGGAAACATGCGGTTTCATTAAATTTTCTGAATTTAATGAATTTTCTGCGCAGAATATCGTAAAAGCATGTATCAAATTTGGAACAGATTAATTGTTCTTTGAGATTAAATTCTACATGTACATGTACAGTGTATATCGTGTTTAGATTTCTGTTCAGAATTGAAAAAAAACAACACGTTTTGCGAATCGAACGTAAGCTTGTTCGAAAAAACAAATCGGAACAGAGAATGAGAACATGTTTTACTCAGTTTTTCAAGTATTTTTTTCAAGAATTTTGAAAGACGATTGTAAGAAAACTGCCTAGAACGAATCAAAACAATGTTATGCGGAACAAAGACATTTGTCTTTTGGGAAAATATATAGAATGAGAAAAATTTGTTCCATTGTTCTTCTGGTTTTGATGTTTGCGGGAAACAGAACTTTGGTGGTGCTATGGTTGTGGGAAAATTAAAACTGCATTTTATGAAAACGTTAACCATTTATAAAGAAAGCACAGTATTTGGAGCAAGGACAATTTAATAGCAAAACAAAAAGCAAATTTGTTTGATTTTTTTCAGGTATTTTTGATTTTTTTCAAGAATTTAAAGAAAATTTGGTAAACGATCATGACCAAGGTTGTTTATGACCTAGAACGAATGATTATTGAATGCTTGGAACAAACTAATATAAAAATATACAGCATGAACAAATTTTTCTGTACATTTCTTCTCAAAAGATTTTTTGAGACAATTGTGAGGGGAAATTAAGGCTCAAGCACTTTTTCAAACTTTTTATTTTTAATCGAGCTATAGAACGGATTTAAATGTTTTATATTTTCTTGAACAAAGAAAAATAAGGACACGGGAATAAAGACAGGTCACACACGAGGCAATTTCTATCCGGAAGTAAATTGCTAGAAATTTTGGGCAATTGATTTCAGCTGAAAATATCTCCTGTTGCTGAACACATGGAGCAATGTATTCCCTATAGCACATACAGTGTACCTCGTGTATCCCTAAAGTATTTGGCAGTACTATTTAAAAAGGAAATGTTAGTATGATAACTTGGCAACACTGCTTATGCCAATGTCTTCCCTGATTGATAATTCATCTGAAAGAAACTTTTGATAGAGGGCAATTGATTCCAATTCCTGCACACCTGGAGCAAGATATTGCCTATCATACTGTACCCCTCGGGTATCCCTAAAGAATATGGCAGTCATGTTTAAAAAGGGAAATGTGAGTATGATAACTTGACAACACTGCTCATTCCAATGTCTTCCCTAATTGGCAATTCATCTGAAAGAAACCTGGAGCAATATATTACTTGTCATATTGTACACCTCTGGTGTCCCTAGAGAATATGACAGCTCTGTTTAAAAGGGAAATGTGAGTAGGCTAACTTGACAACACTGCTTATTCCAATGTCTTTCCTAATTAGCGCATTTATTTTTATTTCTCCGCTATAAAAATCGCCATCTTGATTTACATACATTTGGCCATGAAGGCGCAGGTCAGTTTGGACAGCATCGTCAAATTCCATTGGCTAGACGGACGCTAAGACGATGATAAAACCTGCAGATATTGGGCACCTGCCTACATATGACATTGAGTACTTTTATTGTAATGGCCGTCAAGGAAGTAGACATAAGTTACGTTCCTAAACCCCAACACGTGATCGGTATAGCCGAATATTTTAATCATACCATAAATAGGCTCTCATTTTTTAAAAAAAAAATTGTAATGGGTGTGTTATTCCTCATTGACGCTAGGTGAGTCAATATCAGCCCGAAATCAGAATTTATCGGTAATTTGTGGCTATAAATATATTGCTGAAGTATTTCTGGACTAGATATGGGCTTGTAAAAAGACCTGTATTCAGCGTGTGATAAAACATACTTTTTTAATTTCGTTGTGGGAGGATGATAAATCGAACCTTATTATCATCGATAGCGGGGAAATGTACTGTCATTTCAAAAGTACGAATTGACAAAACTTGAATTGATAAATATGCTGTGCGTGTCCTCCATTTTGATGGAGCTTACTATATGCAGTGAATTACGTGGGCGTGTCATCGAGAAATGATTTAAGCAACTTGATTGGGTGGAATATCATTACAATAATTACTGCAATCATGTCTTGGCAGTTTCCAGATAATTACAAGTTGCGAAGAAAATTGTTCTTGGACGATAATTATTGCTTGATATTAATCTTCATATTGGTTGCAAAATCAAAATTAGGTTTGCCTTCATAAATCAACTGACATTGCATACCAAATACGAAGTTAACAATTTAAATCAAGATCGTACTTTGACATGTCGATACATTGTATCAATGACGCCTTCGTGATACATCCGTAACTGAACCATAGGCTGGTGTCAGAACAGTTATCATAAAAGTACCAAATGGATTTTTTTGACCTAATAACTTCACATTGATGTGATTTTCTTTGAGATTCGACATTTTATGTAAATTTCCCACCGAAATCTTAGTCCTCAAGACAAAAATTAAATGGAGTTTTAGATTGATGACCTCATAACTTTACATTGATGTGATTTTCTTCAAGTTTCTATAATGAAAGATTGATATTAATTGGATTTTTAGATAGCTATGACCTAATAACTTGACACTGCTGTGATTTTCCTAAATTTCCCACTGAAATGTTAGTCTTTCAGACCAAAATTAAATAGATATTTTAGATAGATGATTTCATAACTTGATATTGATATTATCTTCTTCAAGTCTTCAAATGTATATAAATTTTCCACTGAAATGTCAGTGTTCAAGACCAAAATTATTCTATTCTATTCATTACCCTGCAGTCAGTACATAGTACCATGTGGCAGGGGGGATCATCATACAATTTAAATCA
>JAQGBX010002138.1:0-21538 GCA_034698745.1 Megaphyllum sjaelandicum | reverse complement strand
GTTTAATCGATGACGTCATGGCGATGACGTCACCGACGTGACGGAGGCCGGCAGGGGCCTCAAAAACATCAACAGAAGCCTACACGGTTCAGTTTGCACGAAATGTACATGTACATGGCCATTTTGGGAGTGAAAATGGGATAAAATGGTCGAGCATGGGGAACGGGTAATGTTTTAGGGATCGAGAACCCCCCTAGTCTAATTTTTGGGTGTTGAAAAATATTGCTGGAAAATGTTGGAACAATCGGGTAAGTGGTTCAAAAGTTGTTGCGGAACAAGGCCATCCATCCCTCCCTCCATCCATTCACATACAGCTCTTGATAAGATATAAAGAATAAAAATATTTTTTTAATATTATCACAGATCCTTCGAGATATAAAAATGGCGTTAATATAACACGGGCTAATATTTCATAATGGTTCTTATTTTCTACCATTGTCTGATATTGGACAATTCTATTCTGAATATTGCGAAAATTCCAGATTAATTTCAAATTTAAAATTACCCAATTGGACTTGTTGAGGATACAGTAAAGGATATAGCCTATACATGTACAATATATTACTATTAACTGCATGCACCCCACCATTTACGAACGTCCACAAATTACAGAAATACTTCTAGCCTATAATTATTGAGATATAAACCGGTTTTTTGGAACAAAAAAAAAATTATTTTTGACAATTCCAGAAATTAAGCAAAAAATGTGCATTTTATATTTGTTTCATTTTTTTCTCCTAAATTCCCTGCGTCTTATTTGGGCCCTTATCTTACTACAGTAGAACCTCCTAAGTTGACCATTCTATATGTTGACTACCTCCCTATGTTGCCCATTTTGTTTCCGCCCTTGGGTGGTCAACTTACGGAGGTTCTACTGTAGTATCCTTTTTGAATGTTCCCCAGGTGAATAAAATTGATTCGCCAGTAGGCCACTTTATCAAAAATGGTAAAAACAAGTTGAAAATAACGTTTCCTTTCGCCGAGTCGTTTATTGTTCACCGTATTTTTTTTTCTTAAATTCAGACACTAATGCTCGTAGACAAAATCAAGATGTTTTACGCGACTGGAAACCTTATTTCCTCGTACGTTTCCAGATGCGTAACATATCTCGATTTTGTCTGAAAGCGTTAGGCTGAATTTAAAATGAGATGTTTTAACGGTGTTGCTAAGGTAATGTCGAAGAGATTTTCCGTAACTTCAAAAGATAGCTAACCTGCACTGGTCTAGCTCAAGTAGATTTTCATACAGTTGGACCTCGTTAAAACGAATCGCAAGGGACATCAAACTCGTTCGTTTATCATTCCCATTCACATGTATACGTGGGGTAGGATTTCATCCAAACTTAGATGAAACTTTTAAATTCTTGTTGTTGAAGTTGTGTCCGTAGTTCGTAATCAGAAGCGAGACAAAACTTGACTTCAACAATAAGAACTAAAGTTCCATCAACGTGTATATCTGAATGAAATCCTAGCCGACGTATTTAAGCATGGGAATGAGATGAAAGTTTTATCGGGGAATTCCCCGTTATAACGCACTTTTTTTACATTGTCTAAAGCTCGCAAATTCACTCGCAAAATCATTCGTTTTAGCCGACAATTTGTAATATCCGAATTCAGAAATCGTGTTAAACGAAGAAATTAACATTATTCATTCATACTTTAGGACGTGGACTGGAAATGAGTTCGTTCTAGCAGAAAGTCGTATACAGCGAATTATTCTTAATGAGGTTTCACTGTATTTTTTTTTAATTTTTATGAAAACTAGGATAGAATGCGAATAAGCAAGTGCCAGACGCATTTTTCACTTCATAAGTTGCCGATTTAAGGGATTTTTATGAATTCCAGCCCAAAAGCTATCACGTGGATCCCCATGCTACGAAGTGTTTTTTCGGGCTTAGGCCCTATTTTCTACGATGGCATTTCTGAAGATTTTCTAGCGTAAACGAAGATTTGAGATTCGTAGACGAGCAAGGAATGTTTTATTTTGGAAGGGAAGCAGCTTTTCTTTTGGACGTAACACGCCTTCTTTAACTGCCACGGAATCCAAGACGTATAACTTAAATTACGAACCCTGACGTTTCAATCTACATATTATAATTTTATCCAATTTTAATATGCATTAAATTCGAGTTTGTTATCGTCGAGCGAAATTTGAAGTTAAAACATCCGCATGCAAATGGCGCGTTTTTGACGTTGACGAATTGTCCTTATGCAAACAGATTTTCAATTCGGTGAAATGTCGTAGATGGAGGGGGGGGGGGGAGAAACAAAATTGCTTTTTTATGCTAGTTTAGCCAACAATAATGCTACGGTGGCTCATAAAAAATCGCATTAATTCATTGTTTTGCTCGTCCCGGAACTTCCCGCTTCACTACCAGTTTACAGAAGTCATAAATTTGAATTAAATGAAGAAAGATGGCGGCACTAATAATGCGTGGCAGCTTGAGCAATTAATAATAAATGCCCTTTTCGTCTTCTTGTCTCGTTAGAAGTATTAGCATCGATAACATCTACGCTCGTCGTCACACAAATTATATCGCTTATTATGCACGTACTTCATTCTGATATACAAACTAATTCGTTCAATTGAGTACTGAATATACTCCGTATGTGCCGGGTGCTCGATTGCACGCTTTTTTGTTTCCAAACATGACATCTCGCTTCATGTATATAGTGAATGCCGCTTAATTCAATCACGTTGGTTCCAGAGATTTTGATCATAAATTTTGATAGCTAAAAATTGACCATTTCAAAATTTTCTCTGTGCTTAAAAAATACGTATCGTATATATATCTATGTATTTACATGCGTTTAGAATTATATATATACATACATTTTTTAAAACGTTACTGACAGCGTTTAAGGCTGCTCAAAATTATTTTAGACGTGATGTAGCCATGTGGCAATTTGATCGAGTTAAGCGGCTTTCACTGTGCCTCCATTTTCTCGACCAAAATATTTGTCAAATGCGTTGAATTTCTATCATTTGCTTTTCTGATATTCGCATCTTATAAAAATGCATCACTTCGTTATTCAAAATTTAAAGATTTCATTCTATTGATTCCAACCTTTGACCAAAACAGTCGACGTTCGTTAGTCGCTCTTTACGGCTGGTACACAAAATGTAAATAACCTTAAATTAGATGGCGTACAAAATATTGATTTATTTTAGAAGACGAAGTAAGGTGCGCCACCTTTCGAGCATTACATGTGTTTGAAACATGACCCCACCATCCAGAAGCCAGATCCCGGGCTAGGATCTTTGGCCGACCCCCTACCTACTGCTAAAGTAGAGAGCAGCGTGATGCTCTACATCATTTTGAATAAAAATAAGTCATCTTATACGAGGGGTGTTCATTAAGATTTCTGCAACATTTTTTTTTTAATTTTTAAAAACGGCTGTATGGATTTTTATCAAATTCTAGCTGTTATTAAAAAAATTTGATTTTCGGAGATGCATATTTGCCATCGTTCTGGCAGACAGCATTTCTGCCAGACACTGTCCGTCCACTTCTCTGAGCATCTTTCATGCTTGTCTATTTTTCAACTTAACAATCCACTCGTAGATCGAACGTTTGGACATACTGTAACTCGGACCTTAAACATGTCACGCATTTTTGCTCCTGAAACGCCTTCAAAAGTTAAAAAAACGCTTCTGAGCCACTATCTCCTCGGAGTCTATCTTTGCTGTCGAATTTTAGGCAAGTGTATTTTTTGAAACATCTTTCAATGTTGAAATATGTTCAGGAGCAAGATGTTTTCCAACAAATTTCATTAAAATCCATACTCAATAATAACAATCATATACAATAAAACTATATGGATCCTCCAAATAGCGCTATACACAACTATATCCACATAACTAGATTGTATATAGGGCTACATTACGTATCTCCACACATGCTTTGCGTCAGACTGTTTTGAATTAATAGATTTTTACGTGGGGGAGGGGATGGATGGGTGACAAAAACGTGCGCGCATTCGCGCTCCTACTTCGTTTCATCCTATATATAATGGGTTGAAGCAGATTCCTCCACCAAACCAGATTAAGAGTTTTTATTGTGGCGCTTAGTTTGGTTTTGCTATTATGGAGAACAAAGTTTCTTTAATTCACTCTCCCGCCCATTATAATTGCATTTGCCCGTACCAGACTAGCTTCGTCCGTTAAGTGCGTAACTAGACTACAACCATACGGAATAAAAAAAACTCTTATTTGAAGTTAAAACCCAACGAGATTGTCGTGCGTCTGGCAAGACATGCCAGCTCGCACATTTTAATGAACTATTTATTAGACTCATTAGCACTCCGATAAACGAGTCGTTATTTTAGCCGCGCTAATGCAACTTTTAGGGTAGAAGCGCGAATGGACCTGTCGATGGAAGATTTACTTTCCATTTTATGAACGAAGATGTTCGCAACCCTTTCATTTTAACTGGAGTTCACGCTGTGGATAAGTGAGCCACTTAGTTAATTCGAATAATGAACTTGTTCTATATAATGTAGACTAACGTTGTACCGAGACAGAAGGCATGATCCATTGAAATCCGGAATTGATGTCCTTTACGAGCGGAGAGAACATGCATTTACTCAAAATTTCAATGTTTTGAAGAATTACGCCTCTAAGAATGAAGATCAAGAATCCTGCAGGTGTTTTAATTACTGAAAGGTTTTTAAGTTGCGTTAGGTATTTCACGTGATGCGTTGAAGAAATGTACACTTTCAATGTACATTTAAAGAAGGTTTTTATTGCGATGCATTTGCTCATGTTCATTCAAAATGTTACCGTCGCAGATAGGTTAAAAGATCCAATTAGAAAGTTGTAGGGCGTCGTAAAATTAGTACAATAAGTACATTTGTGACATTTCAATTATCGATCGACAAGTTACAAATCGCAGTTTTGAATTTCTCGTATGTGTGCGAGCACGCATAAAACGAATCCATGACAGGAAAGCTCGTTGTCTTTATCTTTGAAATATCAAGCGATTCTTATCAAACTGTTTTAGAGGTAAATTGTCATTTGTAGAAGACACTAGGTCTTTTAAAAAAACACATATAAGAATAGGGTAACAATATTATCGCAAATTACAATTAAAAATAGTGTTTTGACTCGACTCGGTTGGGGTTCGTGTTTTTGAAATGTTTTCAAGTGCAAGTGAAAACTCGAGTAATTATTCGAGTAGATGAGAAATGATATTCAGAGCCTTAACCCTCTCGGTCACGCACTATGATCACCCCTTATCCAAATTTTTTGAAACTTTGGAAAGTGAAACATTATAATATCACTATGTTCTTAACATTTTTTCAGACGTTTTTTATTGACAATTAAATGTTTTACAAACTGTCCCATTGAAATTTCAACTTCCGAATCAATAGCATAATTTGAGCAAACTTAATTTTTTGCGACATTTTTTTAGTCTACCTGATGTTATTTATTAGATAGATGCAAAAGAATTCACTTAAGGAATTAGAAATTGATTAAAAACAACTTTTTTTTGCTGTAACCGCTAGTTCCTTGGCCATGTGACTCCATGTTTTCAAAATGCTATAATTTCCTAAAAAATGCCAGTAGGATGCACTGCAAGCCTGCATTTTAAAAAGGGGCTATTCCCTTATACACTAAAGCATGACAGTGCAACCAAAGGTCGTTTTTTCTGTGGTGACTGAAAGGATTAATTTGTTTACTTTTTTTTAATTCTCATAAGAAAAACTGAAATATGTCACGTTTTATATTTTGTCCCAACGTTATATCACCCCAGACGCTCGATCACTGGATCGTTTGAAGTATTGCAGCGACGTATTATTTCTATAAAATTTCTCAACTCAAAAGCATCTCCTAGGCGAAGTTTACATAATTGTCCAATTTCAACATACGCCGCCACCAGCGCCACCTTCAACAGCTTCTCAACGCGAAGGCTATAATCTTTCGTTTACGGTGTATTTCTTGGGACTTTTTCGTCGACGTCGACATATTTTTCGATTAGTTTCTTGTTTTTGCACCAAAAAAAACCCCTACCTCTCGCCACTCGGTTGGCCTCTTCCGATGAATTTTGCGGCAAGACGTGCTCGTCGCAGGATTCGTTCGCTTTTGTCGCGTCACGTGTTTGTCGGAGAAATTGAACTAAAAATACACCGTGAGTGCAGAGCTCCCATCTCTAGTGCGGGGAAAAAGGCATTGTTTCCTTTTTCTTCTCTGAAAAATCCTGCATTTGGAACGTGTCTAGAGGTTCACGCACGCATATATAACTCGATATAGAAACCAGCAGCCAAACGATGCAGACAATGCGAATGGAGAAACTTTTGTTGACTCTTTCGGGGTGCTCGAGCGCAGATTGAGTCCTTTATTCGATTTTATTCAATTTGTTACCTGTCGACTGATTCTGTGCACAAAATGCGCTGTATTTTTTCCCTTTTTTTTGCCAAACGCCTTGTTCTCTCACCTCATCCGGAGGTCACGTGTCGCCCTCTGAGCAAGAAATCTCCGCTCTTGTTCGCTTTGCTTAAGTGGACGTTTCTCGTCTTTTTGTTCGATGGGAAACAATATAGCTCGTTTCGAGTTTGTTCCCCATGTACAGGTTATTGCTGTTGTCCCCGGGGTATATTTTTCGCGAATGCTTCGCCTGCAGCCGTGACAATTACCAAAAGTGAGAACTTTTGACATATCGAACGACGAGGTAGACGAATACTTTTTTGCCAGTTTTCTTGTGGTGTGAATACAGTCGTGAGAGAAATGATGTGCAAATCAATGCCTAAACAGAGCGTCCGAGAGGAATTTCATCTTAAGTTACGCAGTTTCTGTTGGATCCCATTCGGACGTCCGAAACTTAAAAAAAATTGTATTCGGAAAGTTTTGAAAGTTCTGCAAAGTTGTACTTGGATAACGTAAATTTTGTTCTTCGAAAATGTTGAATTTTATCAATTTTTCCTCAATCTGTTGGACATTTTGCAAATTTCCCCTCGGAAACTGTTAAAAATATTACAAATCTGTACTCGGAAGCAGTTGAAAATGTTGAAGATTTGTACTTGGGAAAACTTGGCAATTTTTGCAAATTTGTCATCGAAAAACGTCGACAAATTTGTAATGATAACATCGGAAAAAGTTGAAAATTTTGCGAGTTTATGCTCGAGAAAAATAAAAAATTTGAAAATTTGTACTGGGAAAATTTGAAAATGGACCCTAAGCTTTTTAAGTTTTTCTGGTTTTCCAAGACTGGAGGTACCCTGTTTACTGACTTTTGCAATTTCCCTATTACTTTTGGAACTGATTTAATTTGGCATTTTTTTATGAAGTGGACGTCCGAGTTGGTCATACATCCCTCCCTCCCCTTGTCCACGTTGTCTGTGAAGCAACCTATCCACCCCCACACACCCTACACCCTTTGTTTGAAGCTAATAAAGCTTTCAGAAAGCTAATAAAGCAAACGAACAATTTCCGGTTCCCCTCCTTTGACTTCCGGGCCCCTTATGAGGCATTTTTTGACCTCGGGCCTGGGTGCAATGTACCCCGGTCCTACACCCATCTCATGATACTTACATGTGCATGTATGTAAAATATTATGTTATACGACCATGGGCTTGTAACGTCATAGCGCCATGCTCATCCGTTAAATACTATTTTTAAAGATTTTATGAAGTGATGACTTATTCAATAATTTAATTATGGATTAAAATCTTTATGATACATTATTAAAGGCATGTTACGTATTAATGGATATTAAGATGTATTAAGATACATTACGTATTAATTGCAATGTGTATTTTGCGCAGTTGGTTTTCTAAGACTATACTACTGTATGTTGAAAACTCAGTAATTACAGATCTTGTGGCGTATTTTGGGAGTAGAATACGAAACTGCGTAGCATAAGAGCTACGATGAAATATTTAAAATTGTTAATCGCTTTGCGAATCCAACTTCAATGCTTAGTGATTCTCGAAATTTAACTGGTTTTCTATTGCATTAGCTAATGTAATGTCTGCTATCCGGAGGGAGTAGCATTCGTGTTTGGATGTAAAAACATTTATCTCGTACATAAATATGCCTATCGCACAAATACTATAATCGATGGCGCTGCATGCATGTTTATTTCATGGAAACTAATTTTTAATGCATTACTTAATCATACAGTATTGCACACTCGATATAAGACTATTACAATTTGATAAATTTGTAAACCACGCATAAATTATAAGAAAATGAAAAGATCTTAAAAGAGGTAACTTCAGGAAATATTAATGCAGAATAGATCTAGACACATATGCGAGGAAATCGTGGATGCTATTTTCCTACATATGCAAAATTCATGATAGTGAAAAACGTTTGTTATCCGAGTGCTTACCTTTTCAAATGCTCTTATTCTGCCACGGCACAATAGCGATGCAAATATTGAGTTTTTTTCGCAATCGATAAATTATGGATAAATTATGGATGTGATTATGAAAATGAAGATCTTCTACATATTGCGTATGCATAAATTTCGTAAACTGCAATTACGATAAAAAATTGCTATTTGTCCATTATAATTTGAAGATCACTCGATGAATTATTCATATTTGTTGAATTTTTGCCTAAGGCACTCACCTGCATTGCCGTCGTTTTTATAAGTATGACAATCTTTAATTTCATAAAGCATTATTATTTAATGAATTCACCCAGGCCTTTTTATTAATAATTTTCAATTAATGGCACGAACGACGAAGGACCTTTCTCGTGTGTGCAATTTATACGTTTTCCCTCACGTTTTGGATGATGCTTTAAAACGGATTGCAGTTATCTTTTGAAGTGATTAGACGTATGCGGAAACATGCAGCAGATTTCGGAAAAATGCATTACACCCTTCTGAAATATTAGCATTTTGCTTTTAGAAATGAATTGCATCCGCATTAGCATAATCTCGGTGATTTTTATGAAAACAAGCGCGATTTCCTCGTGTCCTTCTCGCTACACGATTAAATTGGCTTTTATTTTTATACATTAAGATTTCTAATTGAATTTATTTGAGTTTCGCAAATCGATGTAGCAAATGGCATCCATTTACTTTATAGATATTAAGCGTAATTCCTCGATAGTGCGTTTTTAACCATGATACAATTTTTTTTTATTTATTTTTTTTTGCCCTATGCAATCTACGAATGTTTCCTGCAGGGAAAGAAGAAATATTAATACCTAAAAAAATGAATTACCTATAAAATGTAATGCGAAGACGAACGAATAGATGTGCAGTCGAACCTCGTTAAGACGAATTTCGAAGGACGTCAAGATTTGTTCGTTTAAACCGCAGTTCGTATGATCAGAAGTCCGACAAAACATGACTTCAACAACAAAAACTAACGTTTCATCGAAGTTTGGATGGAATACTATACCCCACGTACATGAATGGGAAAGTGCCCCAACTTTTATCGTGGAATTCCCCGTTATAACCTCCGTAATATCGTCTAAAGTTCGTTTTAACGTAACGTAGCGCGAATGCTCGGGAACTTGAAAATTCCTTCATTGTAGCCAAAAATATATAATATCCGATTCCGGAATTCGTCTTTAACGTAGAAACTAACTTTATATCTCCGTATCTTAATTAAGACGCGCGGATTGAAAATGATTTCGTAATATCAGAAATTCGTATAATGCGAGTTCTTCTTAATGAGGTTTTGCTGAACGTGGTACCTTTAATGGCCTATGGCTGCAGAGGGTGCGTGATTTGTTTATAAAGATGCTCATCATCGGCGGGGATAAAAAGATAAAAATATGGAAGTTGGATTACAGGGAGAGGGAGAGATATTTCCGGTTTCCTTCTACCGTGAGCAAATGGTCGAAGTATTTCAAAATGGCATTCTTGTCTTTTTTTTTTGTACCGCGAAATTTTTGCAACCTTCTTCCATAGTTGTTGGCACTCGTATTTGCAATCTGTGTGCTTCGAGCTCGAGGCGCGCGTTCACCGAGAAATTGCAACCATACATCTTCTCCAAAATATAAGAGGAACAATGCGGCTCCCAAAGTCGAGGGACTGGAGATAGAAGAATGATCGCATTCCCGATAAATCATGCTTTGTTGAGGCTGGCCATTAATCACCATCCGATATGAGAAAGACGACGAATTAATATCCTCCATTAAATTCTCTCTAGCGGGAACTTCGTTTTAAAACTCAGGCTCGAACCAACAATTCCAATTCACTTCTGGCTGCATTGAGGCGCGGACATCCGAAAGGATCGGGGAAAAGGCCACGAAGAAAGATGGAGTTAGGATTAGGGTCGGACAGATTACGTCGCATATTTTAAAGTTTCTGCGATGTGAGGCAAAAATCTACAGCGTCCTCTAAAATTGCAGTTCAACAGCGAATGATCTACTCCACTATATTCCAATAAACTGTATAGTTTTATGCAAAACCTGCAGTTTATTGGACTATAAAGTGACGAGTCAATCGCATAAAACGGTATAATTCAGCATTGCGATATCCCCGCAATATACTCATAATGACAAAATCTGTAATTTAATAAAGTAAACTGAAGAATGGACGTAAATTGCAGCACTGTTACTGGAAAAATGCCTTAAGAATATTCAATGTTTCAATATTTAGTTATATACATCGATTTCCCCGAGAAAGCACATACGTACCATTAAATCGGGTGAAATTTGAAAACCATCATTGAAATAGTGGAATCATGCTGACGCAGTTGCTCATTGATAAAATTTGATTATATAAAAGTACAAAATCTGGATATAAAAAAAATATGGCACGGCTATAGTCTGTGTTACAAACTGTTGCGTCCAGGAAATGTCCTGGAAAAATGGTATTTTGCTGATGCAGTTCTCCTTACTTATCAATATTTCGAAATATACTGTAAAATTCTACGAGACTACGATTGTGCATCGGTGTATTTTAGATTGAAGCATACTGATGTCGTACGGTTGTATGACACCATGGGAAGTTAATCCTCTTATAACGATAGTGCCTCGCAATTCGTCATTTCCTTAATCCTAGAATAATAATTATCCATCGTTATATCATAACTATTTTTTAATAAAACGGCAAAGTTAAACGTTCTTTTAGCCCGTTATAAATGCGGAACATAATTCTAAGCTGGAGAATTTCTCACCAAGTGCACTGTGCATGGATATTATCTGGGCGTTCCGCTTCATGATGAAAACCCATTTAAAACCATAAACCGTACATTGATCCCTTCAGAATATTTCAGATAAATTCACGAACGTAAACGAGGTGTCTTCGTATCTAGCGCCGTTTTGCATTCTCCGAGCTATAGTATATGCAGGTGGATTCTCCGAGAATTCATTTACGTCTTCGTGTATACTCTTATCTTTCCGACACCAAATCCAATCGTAAAACAAATCCCGTACGTTTTCACTATTGAATTTGTTATTGGAAATGAGGGCTGGATCGTTCGCGATCCTCAACCCTATGCAAACGTAGCGCTGTCATATTTATATTTTTGAGCGTAAGCCCGCGCCGAGCTTATATATAGGACGCATCTTCGGAATCCGTTTAAAAATATTTTCCATGAGATGGACGAGGTTTTTTTGTTGTTGAAAATTGGCAGATCCGAAGTTTGAACGAATACATTTCCCAGCGAAAAATTGGTCTCAGCGACAGCCCGCTCTCGAAACTTTCTTTCGGGGAATTAATTCGGCAATTTTTCTTTTGATATATTATAGAAATATTTTTCCGAAAATGCTTCTCTTTGTGCCGCAGAAAAAAAGCTATTATTTATTCGTGGCGGGTCAACGGAGCTTATATTCTATCTGTTTTATTAGAGTGAGTGCTGTCAATAAGAAGAGAGCACCGGAGCTCGCAGTTGTAAATGTCTTTTAGTGCGCTTTGGACATCAAATTCCCAATTTGTTTTCTCGGCGAGAATAATGATTGTATTGCCGCGCATTAAACGCGCTTCGTGGAAGTAATTCCCACCATTTTTCATTATTTCTGAAGACACAGGAGGGAAATATTTCACAGCTGGGCAATTAAAACATCATTAAAACTTGAAACAGCCGGCTTAATTGATCGCGAGATTTCTGCTATTACTCTGGCTTCTCCCTGCGTACCGATAAAGCATATATAGGTTAAGTTGCGGAGCTGAAACATCGATGTAATTACCCGGCTTTCCGAAGCTGACGCGATTTAATGCCCATTTTTATACCTGCTGAACGCAAAATTTCATTTTGTCAGCTGGCCCTCCCTTAAACTATACAATACTAAGGAATTTTGGCTCATTTATGGCCTTCCTGGAAAATACCCTCGTACATCGTGGATTCAAAAAGGATATTACGGTGGAATTTCATTAGGAATAACTCGCTTTATACGAATTTCTGAGTATACACTAAAAACAAGTATTTCCGAAGAACCTGGAATGAACCTGAAATTTCTTAGTGTACTAACTCATTTAACAATCCACGTCCTAAAGGGTATTGGCCAGTAATGGTAGTTTCTTCGTTTAAGACGAATTCCGAATTCGGATATTACACGGACGAATTTCAGAATTCTCGAGCATTCGCACTATGTTTCGTTCAAACGAACTTTATAAACTTTATTATTTCTCACCTTTCACCTCTTGAAAGAAGACAATATGAAAAAAGGTACATTATAACGGGGAATTAGACTGCCCGATAAAATTTGTAGCACCTTCCCATTCATACACGTGAGGTACAGATTTCATCCAGACTTCGATGTAACTTTGGTTTTTATTGTTGAGGTCATTTTTCGTCTGACTTCTACGGTTTAAACGAAATAAATTTTACGTCCCTTGAGATTCGTCTTAACGAGGATTGACAGTATAGACGTAATTAGGTAACGATGTTTTCTGTGCTACTTATATCTATGGTTTCATTGCTTTATTCTATGAAGCAAATGTAATCACGACTGAATATCAATTCTTGTTATGATCATGATCTGTACTGCTTATTACATTTATTGTTGCTTGGCAGTTTTCGATGATCCACATACAGTGTATGTCCTTCCTTCCTCGTAGAGAAGGAAAATTCCTGAAAACTAAATATGAGTTATAAAATGTTCTACTGCCTTGTAAATCTTAATACGCCATACTAAGAATGTGTGCGTTTTCGGAATTAAAAATTCCTCATGAAAATTATTAATCTGAATAAAAAATTCACGGAACTTTCGCTAAGAAAAAGTATTACTGTCATTTTCATACATGATAAGAAACATTCTTACCACGCTTTAAGTCAGATGTCATCTGATTAGAAAAATATACCGTACATATACCGTACGAGTAGAATGATTAACGTTTCACACCGTAACACATTTGTTGTTTCAAAGTTATTTGCTTCTCCATTCCATTGAGGCGCCGCATAAATTACTTGACAAATTCAAGATTATTAGATTTCGTCTCGCGAGGTTGACGAGTAATATGTTGCCACTGAAATCGGTGTATCATTTGACATTAAAATTAATATGAATTTTCTTATTATCCTTCAACATTCATACTCCAGGATTGTTTCAGCAAGGACCCTTAAACCCATACAATAAGTTGTGCAAATTAGTAATTTGATACGAATTTTATCAGGAATCGTATACTAGGTTGCACGGAAAAATAACATTGGTCATAAATTAAGGAAATATATTTTAGACAACCCAGAAACACATCATCAGTCTTCGAATTCACAAACATCGTCATAAAATGTAAATTCTTTATGCTTTTGAATTTGCTGTTTTGGCTGTCTTTCAGTAGTTTTTATCATAATTTTCATTTCTTATTTCGCTTTGTTCAATTCTGTAAAGGATAGTATTAACTGCAATGTTTCGTTTCCATTTAACACTGTGGCCTACTTTTGCCATTTCAGAAATACAAGGTATTCGAAAAATGTTGCTCGCAAATCTATAATACAGTGAACCCTGTGTACATTGAACACCTCCGGGATGGTAAAATTCGTTCAATGTTGACAGGGTACAATGCATAGGAAAAATTAAAAAAAATTAGTTTTTTGAAAAATGAATACGTATATTATGACTACTCTACATTATATTAATGATATAATGATCTTGTATTCCATTGCATTTATTTAAAAAAAAAAAGAAATTAACGACTGCTAGCTATACAACTATTCACGAATTTTAGTCTTTCTTAAGTGACTATTTCCAACATCCGTTAATTCCAAAATGCAGTCTGATTTCAAAATCTTCATGTAAAAACAAGAATTTCAAGTTTTATAATATTTTAATAAAATGGGTATCTTTCCATGAAAATTTGCACTTATGAGGACGAACATTTTTGGACGAATTTCAAATTTGCGTTGGAATTTGCACGAATTTCGGCATCCACAGTGCAGGAAGGGACTGAGCGTGCACAAATTTGGAATAACCGGGGGACATTTTTCATTATTTTCAGCCATTTAATACGTTCATGGTTGAAAATACAATTACCGCGCATCTATCATTATGCTGGAAACCTTATAGAAACAAACTGTACGTTCGCTCATAGTCCCTGCGATTCTCTTAAAATGTATAGAAATTCCGCCTCGTGATTTCGTTACAGTATATTAAAAATTCTCCTTACTCTCACCGCAGCATTTCAATCAATAGTGCCACGTTGTTGTTGTTGTTGTTTTATCAGGGCGATTTAGGTTACTTTTTCGTTTAGCACGATCAATACGCCTTGGAACGAAAGTCTTAAGCCTATGTTAATGCACGGAGGAAGATGCCAACTCGTTTGACATAATGAACGTAAACCAATTAAGCTGACATTCAATATTTACAGCGGGTTTATGCGTGCAGTTTATTGTTGGTTTGCAGCGGACGCTTTTATTTTCTAAACTGCTACTTTCTTAGAAGTTTTTTTACTTTCCACGAAAGAAATCCTTTTAAGACACGGCGCTGTCTTTCGAGTGCCGCGCAATCTGCATTAAGGCCAATTTATATGCACGGATGTATACAAATTTGATGGAAAACGTTCGGTTGGTCTTTACCGTACGAAGAACCAGGGTGCTCGATGTGTAGCCCTATGTGCGAGAGTTGCATGTTTAAGTAAGGGGCCATTCAAAAAGGACGTCCTCCAAATTTTTCCTAAAATTGGACTCCTCCCTATACCCTAAGCTTGTCTGCATTGTGCCAGGTCAATCAGGACCCCATCCTCTCCTCATTCGGACATTCAAAACTTTTAAAAAATCATTGTATTCGGAAATTTTTTAAAGTTTTGTAAATTTTTTAATTGGAAAACGTAAATTTTGTACTCAGAAAAGGTTGAGAATTATTCAAGTTTGTCCTCAGAATCTGTCGTAAATTTGAAAAATTTCTCCTCGGTAGCTTTAAAAAATCTTAAAAATCTACACGAAAACAGTTGAAAATGTATAAGATTTGTACTTGCATGGGGAAACGTGGAAAATGTGGCGAATTTGTCCTCGCAAAAAACGTGGAAAAATTTGTAAAGATGACCTCGGAAAAGGTTGACAATTTTGCAAGTTTATGCTCGAGAAAAATGAAAATTTTGCAAGTTGATGCTCGAAATAATTAAAACTTTTGCAAATTTTTACTGGGAGAATTTTAAAGTTTGCAAATGGATCCCTGAGCTTTTAAGTGCCCTGACTTTTTGAGGTTCTCTAGGGGGGGGGGGAGGGTACCCTGTTAACTGACTTTTGCAATTTATTGCGATATTGCAACGATATTGCGCTCAATTTTCCTTTTACTTTAGGAAGTGATTTTATTTGACATTTTTTATTAAGTGGACGTTCGAGTTGGTCATACTTGTGCACCCCCTCCCTCCCCCCCTGTCCACATTGTGTCCGTGACTCAACCTATCCCCGTACCCCCTACACGAGAACGTCCTTTTTGAATGGCCCCTAAGCTGCGTGCATCTTTCGCGGTAGTGGCACACTCGGTCTAGACACGGCCTACTATTTCGCAATTTAAATCGTAAGAAAGTGTTCTTTTCAGCGTGATTTTTAAGACCGTGATTATACCTTCTATAAACGGAAGTGGATCCTCGAACGGGGATGCACATCTTCGGCGAATGCAATTCAAAACAGGCTGTTCACTGAAGTGACTCGGAATAACGCTTACGTGACAAAAAAGGAACATGCTAGGGGTGTAATCGCCGGCGTTACACTCTGCCAATAGAATACGAATTGGTTTATTTGGCATTTGCCCGAGACTATACTTTATATTCCATATTAGGGCTCGAATAGTGCGGCTTTGACAAAATTATATGTAGAGTTGTGTCAAACGAGGTCTAAGGGCTATCTCTTCAGTAAACGACGGATGATGGCTTTCTTCCGAACACATTTTATTTCCACCCTCCTTTCGAGAACTCGTGCATGTTAGCGTCTTTCTTCAGTAATGTTTCATTTTAGGCAGATGAAGGATGCCAACCTCCCTCAGCCTCTCTTTCTCACTCGAGGGCGAGACATTTTAATTTGCCATCTTTTCAAGAAATGGAAGGCGGCATTCAGAAATATCAGACTGAATGTTTGGACGTTGCTAAGTTATAATCTTTATTTCCTCTCAACGTGAAAACAAAGTGGCTAAAATTGTTAAAATTTAAAAGTAAGAAAAATGAACTCGTGATTGAAGATAAAAGTAAGAAATTCACGATGTAACCTACACATTCGCCTATTTTTTTTCTTTCAATTTAATCAGTGTACTCTTATCGGGTTTATACTCGTCTTAACGGGTTTTTTTTCTTGACGTACATTATTTGTAAACGCACATGAGGAAAGTTATATCCGGAAATAAATTGCAAGAAAGTTATTTCACCTGAAACAATTTACTGTCGCTACACACATGGCACGATATTTTCAGAACATATCCCTACAATATTTTCAAGCACAGTTTCAATGGGAAATGTGGATAAACTAACTTCACAGTATTGCTTTTGTTTCATCTTATGACATATTCTTTCTGATTGGCAATCCAACAGAAAGAAACTTTTCTGCGTGACTGTAAAATCTATGCCGTCAGTTTCTTTCCGGAAATAAGTTGCTCGGAATAGAATCATTTTCTTTTCTGGAAATGTATCTGGAAATTTTATTTGCGAATGGAATTTTTCCCAACACACGGGGAAATATCAAGCAACAATATACTGTATATGGGAACAAGTTTCGGGATATAAATTGCCTCGTGACGACCTTTCGGTGTGCGAATATAAATGTGCGACCATAAATTGCCCTTTATCTGCATGGGCATATTAATTGGTGGCCAATCTTTATGACCAGTTGCATCGACCGATTTAATGACGGTAGTTAATTCCACTCATTTAGCATGGGGCTAATGAAACTAAGTTCCATTTATTTTAAATAAGTAACGGGCCATTCACTAAGGACGTCCACAACATTTTCCCAAAATTGGATCCCCCCCTACACCCTGTCCGCATTGTGTTCGGTCAATCAGGATCCCCCCCAATCCCATTCGGACGTTTGAAACTTAAAAATAATTGTATTCGGAAAATTTTTAAAGTTTTGAGAATTTTGCCAATTTGTCATAGGAAACTGCTGAAGATTTGTACTTGGAAAAACGTTAAAAATGTTGCCAATTTGTCCTCGAGAAAGCATGGAAAAATTTGTAAAGATGACCTCGGAAACGGTTGGAAAGTTTAAAAGTTTGTAAATGGACCATGAGCTTTTAAGTGTCCTGACTGTTCCAGGTTTTCCAGGACTGGGAGACCCTGTTTACTGACAGTTGCAATTTTTGCATCACACTATTTTTATCAAGTGGACGTCAGAGTTGGTCATTTTCGAAATTTTCGAAAACTTTTTTGTCAAAAATAATTTCGCAAATTTCTGAAAAAAAAAATTCGCAAATTTCTAAAAAAAATTGCCTTCGTTGTGGGGCTCTTTGAAATTTCCAGAAATTCGCGAAATTTTGTTTTCAGAAATTTACGAAAACTTTTTTCTAAAAATAAATTTCGTAAATTTCGGAAAAAATTTTCCGTAAATTTATGAAAAAAAAAAAACTTTCGCAAATTTCTGAAAAAAAATTCTCAAATTTATGAAAAAAAAACGTTCGCAAATTTATGAAAAAAAAAACTTTCGCAAATTTATGAAAAAAAAAATTTCCCAAATTTATGAAAAAGAAATTTCCCAAATTTCTGAAAAAGAAATTTCTTTCGTTTTGGGGCCCTTTGAAAAGGACGTTTTCGTCTGGCGCGTAGGGAGTTTTGCGAAATCTTTTTTCAGAAATTCGCGAAAACTTTTTTGCAAAAAAACATTTCGCAAATTTCCGAAAAAAAAATGTTGCAGATTTCAGAAAAAAAGTTTTTCGTAAATTTCTGAAAATATCTTTTTCGTAAATTTCTGAAAAAATGTTTTTCGAAAATTTCTGAAAAAAATAGTTCGCGAATTTCTGAAAAAAATTGTTTGCAAATTTCTGAAATTTTTTTTCGCAAATTTCTGAAATACCCCCTACGCGTTTGACGAAAACGTCCTTTTCGAATGGCCCCACAACGAAGGAACAATCAAACAAACCCAACCACAAACAAAATGGACGCGTTTTGGCTTTTGTATACATGATTAGATATGTAGATTGGAATGGAATACACTCGTACTAATACAGTACATGAAATCCTTGACAAAATTGAAATTTGTAACCTCATCTGTTTTCCCCCGAAATTCAGCGCTAGATGCAAAATGTCCGCAAATTCGGGCCCGTACTTAAGTAATCCAGGATCTTTATGGAGTTAGTTGTCGGAGCAGCAGATAGATGGACGTTGGTGGTAAGGAGTTTTTGCCAACGTGTCTTTCCATAAATCTCGCTCCGAATCCATATGAATAGATGTCTCGAAATAAGCCCAATTGGCATATTCTTCTTATTTGGTAAAAACAGCGTGGAACAGTTGCCGAGAAAATGTCGATATTCGTAGTTGGCATTTTGATCACGAAACGAGTGGAAAATAAATTGTCATTTCTTATGGCCCGCAATTCAATATGAGGATAACCAATAGAGGAAGACGTAATTTGATAGGCTACTTTGCACTCGAGTGACTTAAACGACGGGAGCCATTCCAACTATACAGTCAAACACTAAAATATATATATCTGAAAAGGATTTTGGAAAAGGGGCTAGCGGGACACATATTGAAAATAAGAGCTAGAGAATATATTTCCTATAGAAATACCATTTTACGATAAGAACATTTTGCTAAAGATAAAAAACCTCTCGGCATGCTTTATAAATATAAAAATGGATAAATGTAAAGGAGTTGTGTAATAGTCAAGCGTGCAAAATTTTACATAAAAATACAGCGCAGTTTAGCTATGGTTCTGGTAAAATGCATGCAGAGTGTTCTAGTTTCCTAAATCTACTTTAGGAGGGCAATAATGTAGAGGGATTAGACGGTTTTTAGAAAACTTAATACCGGTAACCGGAATCGGCATATTCCTCGCAATTTAATTTCATAGTCCGCGTACCAATTTACATTAGGGGAACTCAGACAGAAGCTTTGCAAATCGTACATGGTAGTCACGAAGTCATGCGTGCGGAGGGAATGCAATCATCGGTTTAATAATCAGCGAGAGCTTTGAGTAAATTCTTCTAAACCAATTATCGATTAGGTTTTGCGCGCTTGACTTCACGTCTGCCAAAAGTACGATTCGTAAAGCTTTTACCCGAGTATCCAAATTGGTATAAAAATATATACTGTATGTACGCGCTTATAGGTCTAATGGTAAGCGAAACGAGTACTTGATGCAAATTTTCAGATAACAATTTTCCTTTTATACTACCGAAATTGCACGTACAGTATAAATTAATTTGAAAATATAATACATATAGGGGCCCTCAGACAGAAGATTTGCGAAATAAACGAAGGGTATATGGTTTAGAAATTTAAGTTTTCTCCAAATGTCGCCATTTTGGTCTCGTTCGACGCGTCTGCCATGGAAGTTTAGATTCCGAAAATGGTCTTAAAAACGCTTGAAAACTAGTCTAAGGATTCGAAAAACGTGTATGAAGCTGAGGGTGCACATGTGCAGACCATCACTACTTTTTTTTCTAAACTTCGAAACGAATGAGCCCCAGAAACGAGTCGTTTAGATATTTTTTTCCCGACACATTTTCGAAAAAACAAACACACGCAAAAGGGATGCCCTTTGCCGGGTGTTGCGCGGTGGAGACGAGGGTCTTGGAGGAGATTGCAATTACTCGGGAGTCGGCCCCTGATGGAACTTAATAGTTGCACCAGAACCCGAAGTGATAGCATTAACAAAACCAATTGTCCGCAGATCTTTGGTGTTTGTACAGCCAAAGATAATTTGTTCATCAACATCAGCGCCATAAAACGGCGATGGGGGGTGGGTGCTTCGCAACCACCTCCGACGGAACCCCTAAACGCTCAGCCTCCTCACCCTAATGAATGGTCTTATGGCAAACCCGCGCCGTTAAACCGACCAACTTTTTGACGATTTTGGCACCCGCTACTAGCCCCAACTTTCTTGTTAGGGGGGTAGTCTGACTGCCTGCCTGCGTGGCAAGCCGCTGGACATCCGTACAAACACGCTCATGGATGACCACTCTCTCTCTCTCTCTCTCTCGTCTATTACTAGCGTAATTTCGAGTGGCCAGTCTCTCGGCGCCCAAGCATTAATCTTCCCCCTTACAATGTTTCGCGAACGCAGCGCCATTCAACATTCTTTAGTCTTGAATTATGGAGGGATGAGTGGCGTCCTATTGATGACTCTTTTTATTAGAAGTAATTTGTTTTCGGAATTGTTGTAACGACCTCTAATACCGTGTTCTTAGCATGTCACCCAAGGCGATATTGCCTCGATTTGGTCTGCTTTTTCGTTCCGCCAAAACCTTGATTGTGCGAAATCCTGCTGCATTTATTAATGACAAAATATTAGCCCGGTTCGTTAAACTATAACGAATGCAAGCATTTCTGAATTTCCAGAAGTTTACTTTTTTCACCAGACAGTATCTTATTATAGTTCGTGAGATGATAAATTATATATACGCACGTACGACCGGGTTTACGCTGAGCATATACAGTGAAAGCCTGTTAATTCGATCACGCTTAATTCGGTCAGCCGTTTTATTCGATCGGAAACTTCAGAACGGATATTTTTCTATGCTTTCCTATATGAAACAACTTGCTTAATTCGGTCACTTATCGCATAATTCGATCATTCTCACTTATCTTCCTCCCCGTCTCCCCCTGTCTACATTACGAAACGCGCGAAATTGAACGTGTTTCATGCGCGTTTGAACAACGCGCATGCGTGCATTTAAGCATCTAACTAATGCATCAGCGGTTGTACTCATATGAATTTTTTGCGTATTTGGAATTACAAACAATTTAATCAGTATGATATATCAATATTGTAATCAATATTGATTGATAAGCCCTAGCTGTCATATCGCTTGTTCGATATAAGTAGAGCTACAGTAAATGAGAGTTAAATTCGATATACATGTATAAAACTATATATCTGAGGCATAGTTAGGCTAAATGACATTTTGTTACTTTGTTATAATGCAACGCATTAAAACTTGCTATATTGCAAAATGGAAAACGTCGAGTTACAGTAGAACCTCCGTAAGTTGACCACCCAAGGGCGGAAACAAAATGGTCAACATAGGGAGGTGGTCAACATAT
>JAQGBX010002137.1:0-21541 GCA_034698745.1 Megaphyllum sjaelandicum | reverse complement strand
TCTGATTTAAATTGAATGATGATCCCCTCTGCCACATGGTACTTTGTACTGACTGCAGAGTAAAGAATAGAATAGAAAGCGTTGCTACGCTCCTTGGTGCGTTGCTACATTACCACTATGTGCCGTTTATGCTCCCCGGTCAGTAGGTTGGTTGGTTCGTGGATTTTTAACGTTGGCCTATTTCTGCACACGAGTCACGAGGGCTATAAACACCAACGCCAGGGGGATGTGTCAGCGTCACCTACCTGGGAATTTTGCCTACAAGGGAGGACTTCAGCCCCACAAGAGGGATCTTTAACGTGCAGAAATCAAACGGGATCTGCACGACACCTCGGTTTAAACTCTCATCCGAAAGAGCCGCCACTTAGAGAATTTTGCACGTCCTCAAAATTCTCACCGACCTCGACCGGGGAGCAAACCCCGCTAGTTAGGATCACGAGGCAAGCGCGCAATCCACTCGACCATCGGCGCCGGTATCACGGTCAGTAAAATTCAGCAAAAGTTTCTCTAGAGAGCCGCCTAATTCGATCGCGCTGATTGCATTTACATAATTTTAAAATTATATTTTTGTAAAATAAGTTGTAATTAGTGTTTGATGCTGCATGCCTGTTTGCTAAAATGGCTGCAAGTTAATTTTCTAAAATTCGCGGTGAAATCCACATGGTTACAGCCGGACACGTTTGGACATTAGTTGTCCAAACGTGTCCGTGGATCAAATAAAATGGCTGACTTAATTGAATCTGATCGAATTAACGGGCTTTGAAGGCTTCATCCTCGCGGGCTATTATTTGGAAAAATTGGCCAATATAACAAACTTAGGAAATGAAAATGTAGTTGAATTTTAAGTTTTATCGATTTAAGAAAAATCTCAAATTTTTTTTATACATGGTGTACTAAAATTCAAACTTTATACAGGGTGTCCCTGAAGTAGTTGTCCAATAGACTCACTTATGAAAATTTTGCTGACTTTTACTGACAGTTGTGCATGAATGGTGCGTAGTGGGAACGAAGCTACACACCAAGGAGCGTAGCTACGCTTTCCATACACATTACCTACGTATCGAGGTGTGTATGGGTACCGTATAAGGCGACGCTGTCTATGTTTTCAACACTACACACATCATTGCATAGGGACTATGCAACACCTACTGCCTAATGGAAGTATGGAGCCATAGAAGGCGGCAAAATCTGCTACTTCCGAAAAAAAGACAAGCACTCGATTAGCTAAATATGGTGATAAATGTGAAATATTTTCAATTTTTATTAGATTCTCGAACAATACTTGCAGCAAATGAAAGCTCATTTGCAATTGAATCAAGAAAAATTGGAATACGGATATCAAGTGTTGAGAAAAAGGGACGAAGAGCAGGCCATTGTGAAAGCTCAACAGAAGAGAAAAGTCACCAAGTGAGCTCGGTTTAAGTCAAAGATGTCGTGAAATAAATTTTATTTTCTTCGGCTTTATTTCACAAATTAGGACTAACTAGCCGTAAATCCTGTACAAAGTTGCCCGGGCTTTACTGCAGAACTAATGCACCTTCAATGTACTTGCAATTAGACATGCATGTACCTTGTATTTTATGTACCAGATTAAGTTGTGACTGGAGTTGTCCCTTAAAATTACTTGTAACATGAAATTTGTTCAATGTACCTGTTAAGAAACTCGAACTTTGAAGGTACAATGCGTTACATGACTAAGCATGTACCCATAGCGACTTGCTAAAAGACGAAATAGGCCTAATGAACGAATCATGACCGCAGCGCCCCCATGCCACTTCAGCAAAGGCGCTTCATGGAACACCTTTTCGCCCACTAAGCCACCCGCATACAAACATACATATCTTCTTTAGGCTGTATATACTGTAGATGCTTACTCTACTGACGCTGACTAGTAACAGACCACGTGATTAGTTCTGGACACGGCCTAAAAAGAGTTCAGTCTTGTTTTGTACTGCATGTATACTGACATGCTAACTTATTTTTTTTCTTTTAAAATTTAGGCTTCAGGACACCTTTACCAATCTGAAGAAGAAGATCGAGAAAAAAGAAATGCTAAATAGGTTATAAAAATAAGTAATTCAGTTTGCATCGAGGTTAAGTTTAATCGTCGATTAGCTGACGAACAAACTGTTGAACTGTACAGAAACATCTGGCATACAATTAAAATCAGAGAACAATTAATAAATCATATCATACTTAATTGACAGATAATTAGAGTGGAACTAAAAGGAATTAGTTCGGTCTGGAAATTGAGATAAGTTTATCGGCGATTAAACTGACAATGACGTGACTGATTAATGCCCGATTAAACGCAGAATTTACAGACATTAATTTAATGTCTTTATTTGCAGGGAAAAGCAGCTACAATTACAAGACGACTGCGTGAAAACGGGGCTTCAAATTCATAATCTTTACAAAAAACTTAGGTTTGTTAAAAAATGTAGGGTACTCAGACAGAAGATTTGCGAATCTCACTTTACCGGTCGTGAAGTCAACGTGTTTAATTGGAAATATTTTTGAACAACGATAACTTGAGTGAATTGTTAAACTAAATTAAATTAAATTAATCTAACTTCAAATTAAACTAAATTAAAATGTGAGATTCTCAAAATTCCTTTCCGAGTACCCTTAATTTATTTTTTTAAATTTAAATATGTTTTCCAAATTCACATTAAACTAAATTAATCTAAATTCAAATTTAACACAATTAAATTGAATTAAAAAGTAGGATTCTCAAAATTCCAGTCTAAGTACCCCTAATGTACTGTATTTATTAAAACTTAAACATGTTTTCCAATTTCACATTAAATTCAATCAATCTAAATTCAAATTTAACTAAATTACATTGAATTGAATTAAAAACGCGTGATTCTCAAAATTACTGTCTGAGTACCCCTAATGTATTTATCAAATTTAAACACGTTTTCCAAATTCACATTAAATTAATCTTAGATGAAATTAAACTAAATTTAATTGAATTAAAAACGTGTGATCGATTCTCAAAATCCCTGTCTGAGTATACCCCTAATGTATTTTTTTTAAATTATTGTAATTTGGAAAACATGTTCATCATGTTTTCCAAATTTACATTAAACAGAATTAATCAAAGTTCAAATTACATTAGAATAAAAAAATTGATTCTCAACGTTTTTGTCTGATTAACAGCATTTTTCAAACAACATTTTAGGTCCTAATTTCTCATATTTAAATTATTTTTTTAATAGGCACTTCCGGTCAGTTGACGACCAGAAATTCAAAGAACTTTGGCGAATGAACGACGAAACTGCTAGAAAATTATCCAAAATTTTGACGAAAATTGACCAGGAAATCCACGAGCGTATTTTGAAACTACCATGGCGCCAACCTGAACTGTATGTGAAAGGCTCTCTAGAATATCTTAAACTGTGGCGCCATCTATGACAGCAACACGAACTAATTCTCGTTTTTTATCCTGAATTTTACAGGTTTTTCGAAATGGATGATATTTCAAAGTCAGGTATCCATCTAAACACATTTTTCTCTAATACGATTCATCAAATTAATCCAATTAAATCAATCCAAATGATTAAACTTAATAATTCTTTCTAAATTAATTATTTGGCCTATATTTATAATATAATACAATTATTGAATTAAATAATAAAAAAATCAACTGAATTAAATTGTAAATTAAACGAAATGATTTGAAGCGATAAATTAATCCAAATGAATGAAATCTATAAAATAATTCAACTGAATTAAATTAATAAAATCCTCCAATTAAGTTAAATTGAATTCATAAATTAATTCAAAAGAATAAAATCGATTAATTAAATACAAATGAAATAAATCATAATGGATTAGCGAATTAATCCAAAACGAAACAGTGGATTAATCAAAATAAAACCAAAAATGCATTATCGGATCAATCCAAATAAAATCAAAATGAAGTACATGATTGATCCAAATAAATCCAAAAATGGATTATCAGATTAATCCAAATAAAAAAATGGAATAGTTGATAAATCCAAATGAAACCAAAAATGGATTATCAAATTTGACTAAATAAAACAAAAAAATGGATTAGTGAATTAATTCAAATTAATCTAAAATTGAAATATTTGATTAACTTAAAAAAAACGAAAATGGATTATCGGATTATTCCAAATAAAACCAAAAATGGATTAATGGTTTAATTCCAAATAAAACCAAAAATGGATTATCGGATTAATTTAAACAAAACCAAAAATGGATTAATTAATTAATCCAACTTAATCCAAAATAGATTAATAGTGCATTAACCCAAATGATAAAAATTAAAAAAATTATTTTAATCACTCATTCAACTAGCTATTCAAATACACGTTATCGTGTTATTAAATTTAATCGGCCATTAAATGAGTAGTGACTTAACAGAAAATGATGCTTTTTATACACTATTTGACCACAGAAGGAATGTCCAAAAAGATGGCATCCTTATCGGCCCCGGCTAACCGCAGGAAGCCACGCAGCCCCTATTGGCTGTTCGGTGTTGGCTTAATGGCCGTCAGGAGTCGCTCCACTCCAATACGAAAAGCCTATACCAAAGACGAAATGGAAATTACACCGGAAGTAAGGAAAAATCTGCTTTTGGCCCTAGCCAATGAGGCCGCTTTTTTGGTGGAAAAAAGGACCGAAAAATTCACCACCCTTTTACCGGACAAGGAACAGGCCCTCATTAAATTGGACGGAATTTTTCAAGTACGAAATCATTAGGGGTACTCAGACAAAAGATTAACGAATCGTACCTTTTGGCATGCGTGAATGAGTCACGTGTGCAAAATAAACACTTTGATTGATGTTGCAAATTCTCAAGAGAATGACGCTGTTTTTGCATTCTTTTTGTACACGTGATCGACTTCACGATTGCCAAAAGTGCTATTCGTAGATCGTCTGCCTGAGTACCCCTATTAGTACATAAAGTGACAATTTTGATTAGTAGGAATCGTAAATGTAACATTTTGAAATGTTGCTTCTACAATGTATTGATCCATTGATGGCGCTTTTTATGATTTAGGGTGCCTTACAGGGTCCCCTAAGAAATTTCAAGAAATTTCAGGAAATTTCAAATGTCAAAATTTGAACCACTGCATGCCTTGTTAGCCATAATTTTGAAAAATTAGCGTAAAAACATAATGAAAATTTGACAAAGTTGTAGTCAAACAATTTTAAAAAGTGCAAAAATTTGTACTCTGGAAAGGTTGAGAATTTGGCAAATTTGTCCTCTAAAACAGTTGAAAATTTTACAATTTTGTACTTTTTGCAAAAGATAGAAAATTTTGCAAATTTGTCCTCGGAAACTGTAGAAAGTTTGCAAATTCGTCCTCTAAAATTGGTGAAAATTTTTCAAATTTGTATTGGAAAAATTTTAGAAATTTTGAGAATGGACTCCGAGCTAATAATACGTAGAATTTCCCTGAATCTTTCAAATACTTGTAAGTCATCCTTCCCTGAATTTTCCAGGCTTTCCAGATATGGGGTAACCTTGCCTCAAAACAGAAAGAGCGCCATCTATTAATGTGTCTGAGAGATCAGTGATTTCATTTCAATTTTTTTCATGAAAAACAGGCCTTGAGCATTGAAAGAACTGAAGAAATCGAGGCTTTGGTAGTACTCTTGTACAAGAGGTGCTATAAAAAACCGGAAGTCACGGAAAAGGAACCGGAAGTGAACGTAAACCAGCCAAAACTGTCAGTGAAACTGCCGCCTCTGGTACGACGTAGCAGCAACAGATGGACCGGAAGTGGAGGAAATGTAAACCAAGACGCCATCTTGAAAGCTGTAGATGAATTTCTTGAAAAACGCAGTAAAAGAAAAACGTGAGAAGCCACTTCATTTTCAAGAAATTTCCCACAAATTTCAATTCGAGAATTCTAAATTACCGAAAATATTAACAAAACGTTTACATGTTTAGCTTAAGGAGGAAGTTAACAAAACCAAATTCTAACGAAGTTCAAGACACTCTAGACGAAAAGGAAATGGAAGCGTATTGGGAAAGTTATTTGAAAGTACTTCCGGAATCCAGACATCAATTATGGGATACCCTTGCCAAAGGGCTGGAAAAGCTGAGGTTAGAAATGAAAACGAATTACTTTCCGAACCATTTCATGTAAAAATTTGTAAAATTTCTGAGAATGCAAAGACATCGAAATCAATTTATGAAAGACGACTTGAAAGTTACTTGAAAAATCTATTTGAAATTTACTTGAAAAATCTAATTGAAAGTATACTCGAAAAATATGTTTGAAATTAACTTGAAAAATGACTTGAAGGATACATGTAGAATCTACTTAGATTTTTTAAGTAAATTTTATTCGAAATCTACTTGAATTATACTGGAAAAATCTACTTGAAATATACTTGAAAAATTTTCTTGAAATTTACAGCTCTTTTTAATCAACTTTCAAGTAACTTTCAAATAACTTTAAAGTGACTTTCATGTTGATTTTAAAATAACTTACAAGCAGATTTTAAAGTAACTTTCGAGTAGATTTTTCAAGTAACTTTCCAGTAGATTTTTAAGTATAACTTTTAAATATAGGTTTTTTTCAAGTGGATTTTTATTAGATTCTAACTTTAGTAACTTAATTGAAATCTACCTGAAAAATACTGGAAAAATCTACCTGAAAAATACTGTAAAAATTTACTTGAACTATACTTGAAAAATCTACTTGGTATGTACTTGAAAAATCTACTTGAAATATACTTGTGAAATCTACTTGAAATATACTTGAAAAATCTACTAGAAAGTTACTTAAAAATCTTCTTGTAAGTTATTTCAGAAATCAACTTGAAAGTCACTTTAAAGTTATTTAAAAGTTACTTAAAAGTTAATTAAGCAAGCTATTTTAAAGTCGCTCGAAAAATCTACTTGAAACCACCAAGAATTTTTTTTAAAGTTGAAAAACACGTTTTCTGAATGTCACAAGCTCATCAGCTTTACATTAGAATCAAAAAGTAGTTGTTCGAAGAGCCATTAACTTAAATTTGTAAAAAATAAAAAATAATGACATTTTTTTTAGAAATTTAAGTTAATGTCTCTTCGAGGCTTCTTGATCATATCAACACCACGAACGAATAACACTTGCAGAGGTTCGTTTTGTGAACATATGATATCAAAACAAGTCTGAGTGCGAGCACAAAGAATGCTTATTGCAGGCGCTTACCACTCGGCGTACACTAGCGCCACCAAGCGGGGTAAGAATGCGGCATGCTTTTTAAAATGAGGGTGCATACGAAGAAAGCTTAGCCGAGCCAGGCTGAGCTTACAAGAAGCGCTTATAAGCTTTCAAGAATGTTTTTAAATTTTTTGAAAATCCGAAAGCAGTTTTTAAGACACAGAGTGGCACATGGATCACTATTGGTCAAAAGTGTAGCCATGCTATTTCTTTATAAAAACGTGTCCTGCGCTCATCATGAAATGCTAATGCGCATGTGTAAGGTTATACGCAGAATGTTTCACCAAGCACAATGCATGCGGTGGCGCCACCAAGCACACTGACCATCACGCTGATATCAGCGTTCATTGTGCGCTCTAAAGCTGGAAACAAGAAGCTGAAAACGAGCATGAAAGAAGCACATTGAACATTGTTAGTGTTGCAGTGCTGACACATGCAAAAGTGACGGTGTTATGGAACTGTGCCATTAAATTAGCCAAAACAATGGTGCCACAGGAGTAGATCATCCACCTCCTTCTGCAGGGCCCTCGAATGGAAAGACGCTGGGCTCCCCAAACATCAACAAAAATAAGCATACTTTGTGTTCGCGCCCCTTCCGCGTGACAAACAAAGTGATAAATAAGTTGTTTTTTTCACGCTCATATGATCTAAGAATTAACCTTTGAACTTTTTGCGCGTATAATTTCCATTCTTAGATGCGTGGAAGTTGAGCGCAATCGATTAGAAGAAGACAATGACGATCTTCACAATCAAAACATGGAATTGAAGCAGATGTTGTCTCAATATCTTCGTTCAAGAGCCTTGGGATAACTCCACAAGAAATCACTTCACCGATTTGAACAAACCACATACTGGACATTCTCGCTTTAGTCCAATTTAGTTGCATTATTTTTCGACCTTAATTTAACGTCGGTTAATGACAACAGGAATGGGTTGGTGCAACTGTGTTTGTTTGGTAAACTACATGGACTAATATAAGTTTTTAAAAATTAAGTTGTATCTTAAAAAGATGAAATAAAGATATTCAGTCAAATGAGAAACGTAATTCAAAAGCCTAGGTGGTTCAATTTCAGTTCAATATCCGGTGGAAAACGAGGAAAGGTTTGCAAATTTGTACTCGGAAAACGTGGAAAATTTTGCAAATCTGTGCTCGGAAAATGTGGAACATTTTTTGCAAATTTCTACTCGGAAAATAGGCTCTGAGCTAACTTTGCAGAAGTAGTAGTTTTGGATCACCATGTCTGCGTTGAGTTTCCCTGATTTTTTCAAAATAAACCATTCTTTTCCCATGACTTTTCCAGGTTATTTTCAAGTTCTCCGATTTTCCAGGTTTTCCAGGTCTGGGAGAACCCTGATTTTACATAAGAGAAATGGAGTCTTTTTTGAAGTGGGAAGTTTTATGTAGAATTGAGTTTTTCAGCGACTCAAGGTGTTACACTGCATGCATGTATATTGAATGCGAATTCATAAATTCAAAATGTATGTCCTTATTAGTGTCAATTAATGCACGCAGTCTAGTCGTCATTTTGAGAAGCACCAAAATCTGACACTCATGGACTTCGAACCAGTTTTCGGATACAGTACATTTCAAGAATGTTAACTCGAAATACACGAGCATTTCAGCCACGCACTAATTTGGATTTTTGAGCTCAAATCGAATGGATTTCAACTCCAATTTTTACATTAATTTTAACAAATTCAAGCGATTACTTACCGAAGCTGGTTCGAAGATCACACACTTTATACCGTCACAACACTTAATCTTCGTTAATTTTATAACTATTGACAATTTATATGGAAAATAAACATATTTTGAACCTACTGCTCGAGTAGGACGAAACGAGACGTCCACTCGCTTCATGACTTCGATGTAATTTTGAACGAAATTTGAACTTTGACACAATGAGAGTATACGCGCCTTAAAATCACTTCATTGGTCAATTTCCACATCAGGTGATTTTATAAAATTAGAGCAGGATCATAAGCGAACTGAAAACCTTTATTAATAATGGCATCACGAATGATGATTCGCTTTCATTACAATTTCAACCTATAACACGATCATTTTAAATGACTATTTTTGCGTAGAACGCGTATCTGCGTACAGTAATGACGACTTTTTACGATTATTCTGCGCATGCGCTTTCACGTCATGACGCAAATTGGAAATACGAGTCAGGAATGCATGACGCGCCAAATTTAAATAAAAGTGTTGTCTATATTGGAGAAAAGCTGTATATGGTCAATACTGATGTCTAGATTAATGATGAGGAATCCTATATCGTCAATACAAATGACAAAATTAATAATGACTCTGTAGAGTCATTATTAATGGCGGTAACTATAGACGACCACGCCTCAGTAATGATACTAGAATCCGGATTTTAATCATTTCTGGCCATCATTCCAAATTTCCCCCTCCTCCTAGCTTACACGATCATTTTTAATTCCAGTATCAGAGGGTGATGACAATTTTAATGAACCTGTACTGTTCGCTTAAATACAAGTACAAGAGCAAGATTATACGTTGGCTAAATGTTGAAGCCATACAAAATATCTAACCAAAAAAAAGATGGCGCTGCTAACTGGAGGGTACTCAGATATAATCTTCACAAGGCGCACTTTGGCAGCCACAAAGTCACGAGTGCACAAAAACGAAGCAAAATCACAAGGGTTTAAAAACTACGATATGACTGAATATGATTTTTAAATTAATTAGCGTCTTGAGTTTGAACACGTGACTTCACGAATGGCAAAATGCCATTCGTAAAGCTTATCTAATAGGGAGTACTCATGCAATCATGAAGTCATATGGGCAAAATGTAAACATTCATGAACGACTTTGAAAAAGAATTGCTCGTAGCGATAGCATTTCGCAAAAATATATAATGGCACGTTTACAATATAAGCGTGAAATTTTTTTTTCCAAAATTTTTGCAAATTGTTGTTCGATAAGAGTTTAAAGTTTGGCAATTTTTCACTTGGAAAAGATTAAAAATTGCAACAAATTGTGCTGGGAAAGGTAGGAAATATTGCAAATTTGTATTATGAAAAGTATGAACATTTTGTAAAAATCTGCCTTATATACAGATAAGGCAACTTCGGCATTTCGTCAAGAATTGGCTAAATGAGCTCAAACAACAAGAAAGTACGGTCGTGACCGATTTTTGGAGGACCTGTCTTGGTATTCACCCTTAAATTACTCGGGAAAACCACGAAAACCCTAAGTGAGGACAGGCGAGCCGGGAATCAAACCCGGGTCTCCCGAATGCGAGGCTGAGCATTTACACTCTCAACTACCACGTAGTAAAATTGGGAACTTATTACCAGTCTTAATTGAAAAGCATAAAACAACACCCAAAAAACCAACAGGAATCTGATTTTAAATTCCAGGATTTTTTAACATTAAAAGGAACACGTAGAAAATTTATGAATTTCATGCAAATTCACCCCCTAAATGAATAGTTAATTTAACTTAATTAATGTCATATTTTTGTAATATTATATCGTTTTTCACGATATTATTGCACGTTTTTCTTATAGATACCGATTTTGTTCAAAAGATAAATCTTGCAAATTTATAATAATTTATCTAAGATTAGATAGTTTTGCAAATATTGGATAATTTGGCAAATTTTTCAATAATTTTTACAACATTGGACAATTCGTTAATTAGCAATTGTCAAAATATTTGAAACAGTTTTTGAAATTCGCAATACTGCATAAAAGTTACCAAACTTACTATGATGTATTTTAGTTTCACTTCAACCAAGTGCTAATTTTGTAAAATAGTTCCAAATTACCATTCGTAAATTTTGCAAAACATTGAAAAATTCTCTAGCGAAAGGGTCGCTCATAGATGGCTAAATTGAGACGTGGCCTATACTGTGCCTTATTATTTCGATAAAAAGATTGCTGCTACAAGCTCAGGAAATTTAGCAGCTGTATTAGAGTTGTCAATAAGCCCTAATTTAGAGTTGAAATAGGACCAAGCAACACCTAGTAACCCAGCTCATAATAACAAATATGAAGACAGGATTCAGGAAGTACAGTCGTGGCCGATTTATGGAGGGACTGTCCCGGTATACACCTGAAAATTACTCGGGAAAACCACGAAAAACCAAAAGTGAGGACAGCCGAGCCGGGAATCGAACCCAGGTCTCCCGAATGCAAGGCTGAGCAGTAACGCTCTCAACTACCACGCTCGGTAGATGGGGGTACTAATATTGGGAACTTATTACCAATCTTGAAATGCATAGAACAACACCCAACATGAAACTGATATTAAATTCCAGAATTTTTTTAATATTAAATTAAACACGTTGTAAATTATGAATTTTAAGGAAATTCACCCCCTAAATAAATAGTTTATTTAACTTAAATTACGTCATATTTTTTAATATTATATCGTTTTCCTAGTGGATGTCCCGCATTTTTGTTTGTTTTTGTAATAAATACCTATTTCGATAAATACTTTAAAAAGACAGTTTTGCAAATTTTTAAATATTTTTTCCAACATTTGACAATTTGGCAAATCTTTTGAACGTTCGACATTTTTTCAAAATTTTGAATAATTTTTCAAGCACTCGATAACTTTCAAAATTCCTCAAAAGTTGTTCTAACATTGGACAATTTTGCAAATTTTTCAATAATTTTGATAATATTCGTCAATTGAAAATTGTCGAAATATTTGAAAACATTTCTGAAATAAGAAAAACTGCAAAAAACTTGCAAAACTTACTATAATTTAGATTCACTTCAACCAAGTGGAAGGAAAGGATGTATTAGATGTATTAAATTGCTTTTTACCAGACTTAAGAACTTTTCATTTAGAGTTGTGAGGACATAACCAAGAACCAAAAACAAATGGGTTAAAAACTATGATATAACCGAATTTGATTTTTAAATTAATTAGCGTTTTGATTTTGAACACTTGACTTCTTGAATGGCAAAATGCCATTCGTAAAGCTGTCTGAGTATCTCTATTAGGAAGTACTCATGCTATCAGTCACATGGGAAAAATGTAGGCATTCATAAACGAATTTAAAAATTAAATGCTCGTAAAAACGCCATTTCGCAAAAAAAAAAAAGTTAAACGTTTTGCAATTTTCCACTATAGGAAAAGATCACCATTTGCGCAAATTTGTACTGGAAAAGGCTAGAAATATTGCAAATTTGTGTTATGTAAAGTATATATATGAACATTTTGCAAAAATCTGCCTCGTAAACTGTTAAAAATTGTACATATTTGTGCTAGGAAATCTGGCAAATTTGTGAATATTTTAACCATTGTATAGGGAGCGCTGCTGAGAATTCCAAGATAGGGTAAACTTTAATGCAGTTCCTGTTTGTAACTCCTGATGAATTTTTCTCGAGTACTCGAAATAGTAGTGAAAATTACTGAAAGTAAGTCCAATATTTGGAATCACAGTAAATTCGATGAGAAAGTTTAAGACATTTCAGAAAATGTTATGAAAGTTTCAAGAAAATTAATCCCGTGTTAAAATTTGAAGAGAATATGAAGGAGAACATATTCGAAGTGACACAATGAGAATTTCTAATCACAATTCCAGTTATGCAACGCCTCTTTACCACAAATAAGGAGACAGGAAGTACGGTCGTGGCCGATTTTTAGAGAAACTGTCCCGGTATTCACCTGAAAATTACTCGGGAAAACCACGAAATCCCAAAGTGAGGACAGTCGAGCCGGGAATCGAACCTGGGTCTCCCGAATGCGAGGCTGAGCAGTTACACTCTCAACTACCACGCTCGGTAGATGAATGTAGTAAAATTGGGAACTTATTACCAGACTTGGAATGCATAAAATAACACCCAACATGAAACTGATATTAAATTCCAGGATTTTTTAACATTAAAATGAACGCGTGGTAAATTATGAATTTCACGCAAATTCACCCCCTAAACGAATAGTTCCTTTTACTTAAAATACGTCATATTTTTTAATAATATATCGTTTTTCTAGTGAATGTCCTGCATTTTTGTTTTTTTTTCGTGATAGATATGCCTATTTTGATAATTACTTTAAAAAGATGGTTTTTCTGATTTTTAACTTTTTTTTCCAACATTTGACAATTTTTCAAATTTTTCGAACATTTTTCGAACATTCGACAATTTTGCTAATATTCGTCAGCTGGCAATTGTCGAAATATTTGCCAAATTTTCTGAAATTAGCAAAACTGCATTAAAGTTGCAAAACTTACTTTATTTTAGAGTCACTTCAACCAATTGGAAGGAAAATATTAGGATGTACTGGAGAAATTGCTTTTGACCAGACAGTTAACTGTAAGGACAAACCATGAACTAATCCAATTGAAAGCCGCTTAATTCGATCACGTTGGTTGCAGCTATTTTTACCAAACTTTTACCGAAAGTTGACCTTATCGAAATATTTTTCTTTAGGTTTCATAAATACGTATATTTAATCATACGTACAGTATGTATTTACATATTTCTAAAATTGTATACATTTAAAAAAATAGTTGTTAGTGTTCAATGTTGTCCGTTGGCTGCAATGGCTGAAATTTAATTTTCTAAAATAGGCTTTGAAATCCACTTGAGTCCAGTCACTGATACCTTAGATGTACAGATGTACGCATGCCCCTTCCATATATAAACAAGTGTTTGTCAACCTTTTGACCCCTGCGGACCAAAAAAATGGAAAAATATTTCGCGGACTGCAAAAAAATTAGAAAAAATATTTCACAGAAGTCAAAGGTAGAAATACGAATAATTATCAGGGTTCCCTCAGAAATTTAAAATTCGAATTACTTGACATTTCCAGGTTTTTGAATAATTTTTTCTGACCGGAACAATGCCAAACTTGACCATACGCTTATGTTATCCCCGATTTTGCAAAATCGACGCAAGAAAATATTCAATATTTTCAAAAATTTACTAATGTTATTTTAAAATTCGGATCAACCAGACAAGATCATTCTAAATGACTATTTTTTACTTAGAAACGTGCATATGCGTACGGTAATGACGACTTTTTGAGATCATTCTGCGCATGCGCGTTTGCATCGTGGTGCAAATTGGAAAATACGAGTCAGGAATGCGTGGTGCTCTAAATGTTGTCTATGGAGGCAAACCTACATGTTCAATACTAATGACAATATTAATGATGCGCGGAACCTTTAAGTCATTACTTATGGTGGTAACCAACGACCACGTCCCAACTCACCAAATCATGGCCCCAGTAATGATGAAAAAAATTCGGATTTTTATCAATACTGACCAACATTCCACATTTTTTCACCCTAAGCCACTAATCTTAATGTCGCTTTCAGGAGATCATGACATTATTACTGACAGCGGCTTTACTGAACGTGTACAGTTCGCTTAAAGATCCTTATACATTTGGTTTAAAAATGAACATGTGCAGTTGAAAAAAATAAACTCTTCCTGTAATTATTAGTTCAAAATTAGCGAAATCTTACCTTACTATACAGAACTACTGATCAGGTCCACCATGTTGTGATTCCAAATCTTGGTCTTATTTTCCGTAATTTTCACTACTATTTCGAGTACTCGCAAAAATGTCATCAGGAGTTACAAACAGGAACTGCATTAAGGTTACTCAATCTTGAAATTGTCTGCAGTGCCCCCAACAATGGTTAAAATATACATAATGCAAATGTATAGAAATATGCGAAAGAAATTTGAAGTACGTACTTTGTCCAGTTTTGAAACAGCCTTAATTGGCTCTGCTGTTGGCAGTCGTGAAGTCACGTGGGCAAAAAGAAATGCATCGATTCGCACTTCCTTCCCATTGGTCAGTTTGAATTTCATTTAGAACGAGTTGTCTGAATAATTAAAATATCAAGATGGCGGAATTTCAATATCATTATTATTATTATCGAAAGATGTTCCCAAGTTTCACTCCAATGCATATAATTTCATTTTTTTTTCAATTAATAAATAACTGAAACGCGATTAAAAATCAGAAGTTCAGCAGTCGGTTAGAAGTTCGTCAGTTTCGGATATGTTTAAGTTTATGAACTCATCGCGAGTCAGTTAGTGTTTGTTCGCGAAGTTGTGAATGCACAAGAACTATATACAGAAATACGTATGTGGACAGGCGACGCTAGGGGGAGCCTCTGGACAAATATTAGATGGCCACCTGTTGGCGACAAGGCGGAATTAACTAAAAATGTGTTAAAATTTAAAGTTTTATAGAAATATATAGGTTTTCCTCAATTAAACTTTGCTTTTTAACATTTTCGGAGGAGATTTTTGCAAAATTTTCAACATTTTTCGAGGAGAATTTTGCAAAAATTTCAAAATTTTCCAAAGACAATTTTGCGAATACTTCATCATTTTTTGAGGTCAAATTTACAACATTTTAAACATATTCAGAAGAAAAATTTGAACAAATTTAAAAAAAAACTTTCGAGGACAAATGTGAAAATTCTCAACTTTTTATCAGTACATATTTTGACAATTTTTAACATTTGCAAAGGACAATTTTGCAGAATTTTCAACAATTGCAGTGGACAATTTTGCAGAATTTTCAACAATTTTTGAGGAGAAATTTATAAAACGTTTAACATATTCAGAAGACAATTTTTCAAAATTTTTAACCTCTGTCATGGACAAATTTGAAAATTTTCAACCTTTTCCCGAGAACAAATTTGCACAATTTTCATCTTTTTTAGAGGAAAATTTTGCAAAATTTTAAAAATTATCCAAAGACCTTTTTGCGAATATTTCAACATGGTTTCGAGGACAAACTTACAAAATATTCATCATATATATATTCAGAAGACAAATTATTAAAAATGTTAACCTCATAAATTCCGACCATGAAATCTTGAGAAATTTTTAAAAATTATCCAAATTATTTTGCGAATATCTTACCATTTTTTTAAGGAGAAATTTATAAAATTTTGCACATATTTAGAAACCTAATTTGTAAATACTTTAATCTCTTCTAAGGAAAAATGTGAAAATTCTAAACTTTTTCAGAGTACATATTCCCGAGAACAAATTTGCAAAATTTTTAACCTTTTCCGAGGACAATTTTGCAAAATTTTAGAAATTATCCAAAGACGTTTTTGCGAATATTTCAACATTTTTTGGAGAACAAGCTGTCAAATTTACAAAATGTTAAACATCTTCAGAAGACAAATTTGTAAAAAATGTTACACTCTTAAATTCCAAGGACAACGTTACAATTTTAAACCTATTCGGCGATTTCAAATTTGCATTATTTTTAACATTTGCAGAGTATAATTTTGCAAAATGTTTAGAAATTTTTGAAAACAAAATTGCAAAAGTTTCCACACTCTCAGGGAGCAAATTTGATAAAATTTCCGAATTTTCCATGTCGTTAAACCAGCATAACGCAACAGTGGCTCTCCCCAGCGCCTCTCTAATTCCTTCCTTTTGTTTCTCAGTAGTGGTCAGTCCGGATGGCCAACCGGTCACTTTTCACACCAACGTCACACATTGGTCACTCGGCATTGATCGATGTAACAAAAGCCCCCATCGCTCACACGGCAGTTCCGTTTTCCGTGGATAGGGGCGTGTGTGTCGCCAGGTGGCGCCGCCTGCGAAACGTATAAAAACAGAGGGAGAAGCAGACGACGGTCTGGATGCAGATGATGGGCACCGTGGTCCACAGCAGCCATTTTTTCTTGACCCCCACGCACTTTTTGCGCGTGTTGTGGATGGGATAATCGCTAAGAATGGGCACGAAAGCGTTCCAAAACAGAACGCTCTCGCTTAAGTAGTTTTCGGCCATCGAAGGCGATTCCATGAGGCGAAGGTGGACCTGGTGGTCAGCGGTGTACTCGGACCAAGAGAAGTTCAGCGGATTCTGATGCGACTGCGTTGGATCTCTGAAATGTGGCAATTAATGTGGATTACTCTACATGCCGACCGCTAGGTGGCGCTATGTCGCAACTTGAATATAATTGGCAAGAAAAATATAGTTAATTCGCCTCTAAACTAGCAAAACTATATTTGAAAATATAATTATAAATAAATTTCTCAGAAAAAATTACAAATATATAAGAACTAAATTTACAATTATAATTATACAAATTTTAGATAGGTAAATTACATTTAACTGAAGAATATGAGCAATTTACTAAAGGTTTTGACAGCATAACTGCTGTTAACGAAAGTATATGACAATAAAACTGCTGTTAACAACAGTTTATATGATAGAAAAACTGCTTTTAACTAAAGTTTGTGACAATGAAATTGCTGCTAACGACAGTTTATGTGACAGCAAAACTGCTGTAAACGACAGTTTATGAAATTAAAACTGCTGTTAACTACAGTTTATGAAATAAAAACTGCTGCAAACGACGGTTTACGAAATAAAAACTGCTGCAAACGACAGTTCATTACCACTAAACTGCTGTTTAAGAGAACTTATGAAATAATAACTGCGCTAACGAAGTTTATCAAAACAAAACTGTTGCAAACGACAGTTAATGAAATAAACACTGCTTCAAACGACAGTTTATGAAAGAAAAACTTCGGTAAACGACAGATTTATGAAATAAAAACAGCTGCAAAGGACAGTTTATGATATAAAACTGTTGCCAGCGACAGTTTATGAAATAGAAACTGCCTTAAACGTCGGTTTATTGCCACAAAACTGCTGTTAAAGAAAATTTATGAAAGAAAAACTGCCGTTAATGACAGTTTATCAAAACAAAACTGCTGTTACAATCAGTATCTGAAAGCAAAAATGCGGTAACAGTTACGGTAACCGCAGTTACTAATTGCACAATTTCATGCAGTTATAAGAAACTAATGAATATTTGTTAGCAACCTTAATCGAGGCTTATATCTCACCCATATTTGGCAAAATTGATCCACAATTTCATCATCATGTCGCTGACTTGTCGATCTTTTTCCCTTCTTAAACTGTTGTTGTAGAGAAAAGGCTCACCGAACAGAAACTGAAGTTCGCTTTCATGATAGGCTCCTGAAAAATACCAAAAAAATTAATCAAATTGACTCAAAATTCGGGCAAAAATAATACGAGTTTTTCAAATGGATGACTATTGCGGATATAAAAAAACTGATGCTTGCCAATCCATTGTTTCCTGGAAGATCTGGCATCGTCTTCACTGAAATAACTGAATTCGTACATGTAAACCGGAGCTCGAGCACTTTCTGCGAAATTCTGCAAAAATTTCACGCAAGGAGCTTTGATGCCCACGTCTGATATAAACTGAAAAATAATAACAGATAAACGCAACAGTTTAGTTACGTACGAAAAGCTAAATTTTGCAAACCCCGGTTTACGAACATGCGCTCGAACAATTCCGCTTATACGTACATTTTCATTTATAACACATCTTCAGGTTATGGACAAAGCTATCTCAATTTATGAACATTTTAACTACATCAGTACATGGGCAGGGTTCACTCAGAAATTTCATTTTCCACTTCCCTGACTTTTGAAGGTTTTTAAAAAAAATTCCCTGACCAATGATGATGTCACAAATTGACATATCTCGCAAAATCGACACAGGAAAATTTTGCAAAATTTACTAATGGCTATTTTGAAAATTAACATAGGATAATAATATATAAAAAAAATTATTTAAATTTTTTTGAAAATTTGACAATTTTTTATTCGAAATGTGTTGAAAAATTGTACTCGAAAACGTGGAAATTTTGTAATTTTGTACTCGGAAAACTTGGTTAAATTTTGCAAATCTGTACTCGGAAAATATAATTTTTTTTTTGAAAATTTGTAGTCGGAATACGGGGAAAATTTTGCAAAATTTACTAATGAATATTTTGAAAATTAAGACCGGAAAATATTGAAAATAATAAAATTATTGAAAAATTTGTGAAAATTAAAAAATTTCGTATTCGAAAAGTGTTAAAAATTTTGTACTTTGAAAACGTGGAAATTTGGCAATTTTGTACTCGGAAAACTTGGTTAAATTTCGAAAAATTCCCTAATGACTATTTCGAAAATTAACATAAGAAATTATTAAAAATAAAAAAAAATTATTGAAAATTTTATGAAAATCGATTCGGAAAGTGCACAAAATTTTTACGTTTTTAAAGTACAAAACTACAAATTTTGTAACTTTCTACTCGGAAAACGATAAAAATGTTTAAATTTGTATTCAGAATCCGTGAAAAATTTTGAAAATTTGTAGTTTGAATTTTTTTAAGTTCACATATTTATAGGGTTTAAATTTAGAAAAACAATAAAAAACCAAGACATGGAAAAAGTTCAAAGTGTTTACTTTAGTGTGGTGCGATAGTGCTCGACATTTTATCAAAAAGTCTGTGTATTTTAATGAAATGTATTGGAAATTTTCTTCCATCATCCCTGAACATATTTCAACCCACTTTTAATATCCGAAAGTCTTTGGAAGAATAAACGCATCATAAAGGATTTCAATATTTTTAAAATATTTATAGTAATGTATGAATGAACCATATTCAACTTGTACAGTACGAACAAGTTTACTGGAACATATCAAGTTCGTAAAACGGTATTTGCTCTTATCTGACCAGAGCTATACTTACATCTACGACAGCCATGGTCTGACCTTTGCCCTTGTGGGCGGTCATGCCTCGTTTGGCCAAATATTGGACAAAGATGGCGTGCAGGACAACGGCTTGGTTAACGTCGGAAACGCCTTTGTTTTTCATCAATTCTTTGGCTCGTTTCTGCATGAAAGCGCGCATGTCCTCGATGTTCATGTCATCGCCCTCTACAAAATTAAATTGTGGCAAATTAAAATATGATTAAGATCAATTTCAAGTTTTTTATTTCCATTTTCGATACGTCAAGGCATGAAGTCACCCTAAATAATAAACAGACAAGTAAGTGTTATAAAAAATTTAAAATCATGTGAAAAAAGTGTTAAACTTGTGAAATATTGTCGAATTATACAATAGAACCTCATAAGTTGACCACATCCATATGTTGACCACCTCCTTATGTTGACTAAATTTTCATACATTTGTTGATCACCATATTAATACATAGGAAATGGACATCCATATGTTGACCACCTCTGTAAGTGGCATGTTGACCGCTTTGGCTGTGACACTCAATGTTAATTTACCCTCTATAACCTGACCATTTGACCCTTTTGCTAACCTAGGTAGGTGTAATCGCTTGATGTGTAGCTAGTGTTTGACTTATAGTTAACACGCAAGTACTTTTTTGTGTGCAGAAACTGTTTTTAAACCAAAGTTTTGGTTTGAATTGTTGGTACATCCAACAATTACTGAAAATTTTCAGTTGATCGTGATATCATGGCCCAAAGGAAAAGGTTGATCTTTTACATTTTCTGGAAAGCAGAAGCCAGTGAAAGTTGGCAGAACATTTTGGTGTTATAAGAAGAGATATGGATTGGAAAATGCAGATCAGCAACAGAAATGGAGGAAAACTCTCTCCTTTTAGAGACCCCAAAAGAAGAGGACATCAACCACTTAATAATGCAGTTAGTCATTTGCCGTAGATAATTAAATGCCCAGGCTTTTGCCACTTACATTTTTAATGATTGACACTTTTTTCCGAAAAAAATAATTATTAAGCCATGTGAAAATCTTGATACATTTTGATTTCACCATTTTTGATTATCCTATGTATGATTTTGTATGCCAATAAAAGCATACGTTCTCCAAATGTGTTGACCATTTTATTTCCGCCCTTGGGTGGTCAACTTATGGAGGTCCCACTGTATTTCAAAATATATTTTTAAATGCATTTTCAATACCATATAAAAGATATTTTCATTAAAATACATTTCACGAAACATATAAAGAAATGTAAATTCAATGTATTTTTTAAAAAAAATGTATTTAAAATGTATCACGAGGTATTTTTATTTCGATGTGGGTATCGTTCATCTAAGTCGGTAATCAATGGCGATTATGTAATTTTTTAATTTTTCTCTGACCGGTCCGGCCCGGAGGCTGTCTCGTCGACGCGTTGCTCCGTAATTCGACGCGACGTGTTCGCTTTTTAAACCGGCCATTATGCAATTTGCATGTCAGTCCTTATGCTAACAAAGTCATCACCTCCTATTTAGTCGTTCCTCGTTACGAAGGGCAAAAAAAACCACCGAAAACCGCGCTGGTTGCTAGCGTGAATCTCCTCCCCCCGCCCGGGGTCGATCCCGGTGGCGTGTGAATGCATGGGAACGGGTCGGAGGTCAGCCGGGGCCGAAGGGCAACCATCCGGCGGCTGCTAGCCTTTAATATCGCCCTCTTAAAAAAACATTAAAAATGCGGCACCCATTCACCAGTTTTCGACCCTCTGGCCATCGGCGTACCTGCGCCTATAGGACAGGAACCCCTTTCAGCTTGTTTTCCGACTTTTG
>JAQGBX010002136.1:0-21549 GCA_034698745.1 Megaphyllum sjaelandicum | reverse complement strand
TTTTGAGAAAAAGTGCGGACTATACATGAGGGCGGACTATACACGAGGGCGGACTATACTCGCGATTTTAGGGTATTAAAAACCTATTACACCTCAAGTCAACAAAGTATTTTCATACAATATTTATTTTTTCGTTAAAAAACAAACAGGTTTTATCAACACCACGAGCAGGCCTCTCCCCGCTGATGTCACCTGTGGCACTAAAGAATGCCAATTTACGAACTTCTCACCAATAGCATCAAAGACGGAAAATTGGCAAAGTGAGATAACGTGAAGTCAACATGTACAGTATGTATTATTTTATCAAAAGGAAGAACGCTTTCAAATGTCATCGAGGACGCAGAAAATGTCACGGTTTATTTTGTTTTTTCATTAACATTTCCTTATGCACTGTACGTTATCAATATTTCAGAACCGTCCTACACCTTTTTATAACTAAGTTTGCATATGAATTCCTAGATCCTAACCTTCCAATCTCTTTTGGAGTTTCAAGCTACAACATTGGTCTGATTTGTCGGTTACCAATACAACCATATCAGTGAAAATGTGAAAGTCAGCGGGTCATGACCATTTGGGATTTACCTGAAGAAGAAAAATATCCTCCATCTATAGCATCACATATCTTTCAAGGAGCGGCCATTCAAATATCGGTACCGAAAATTATGACTACAGCTATTGTACAGTAGATGACAGCGAGGCAGGTTTTTACAAAAAAAGGAACATTTAACCACAGCTCCGAGTAAGGAAAGGACCTGTCTTGGCCGTCGTTGAAACGAATTTCACTGGAAAGGAACAAATTCGAGGATTTGGATTGGTTAGTTTATCATTTTGTCTACTGTTTAAGGTTGCGAGGATTGGTTTATCATCACTCTGAAATAATGTTCAACATTTGTTACTAATGATTTTGATGTCATCGAGATTCATCAATCTTAATTTGCAAAAATGGGGCATCTAAACAAACTTTCTATATGCAGTATTATTTCATGGAATTGCATATGTAACTCTTCAAATAAACTAGAAATTGCGGTTCTGTTGAGTCAATGAAGACCTGTGAAGAAACAGTCGGTACTTCAAACAAGTTTATTGTAAGTCTTGAAATCCTTATTTGACTCCAGAAAGTGGCGTTTCTAACACAAGATTTCTGAAGGATCTTCAAATTGTGAGCAGGAAATTCACATGTCGCCCAATCATATTTAGATTTACGTGTGTGATTTTTTCTAAATTTGAACTTGATATACATGTTAGTGATGACAGAGCATTAAAAAGGTATGAACAATTCAAGTTAGTTGCTGTATCGCAATTTGTATCCCACAGACATGGCTACAGCAAACTGTGACTGGAAGAATTCCGTCCGAGAAAAACTGATTAGCGTCTTCAAGAACGAGAAAGATGCAGAAACACTGACCCGCATCCTCTATTACCTGGACAAAGAGGACGAAGCTTACATAAACCGTGGTGACACCATTCCACCAGTCTGGAAGACCCTGAAGGCCACCCTCTCCATGGACAATGTGTTCCAGAGGTACGCTGAGCGTTTAGCAGAGGACACCAAGCGAGCGGAGATTGACGTGCCCTTCCGCACCACCATGAACTTGCTCTACACCAAGATGATGGAGCCTCTGGAAGAACCTGCTCCAAACGGCCAGTTTGAACTGGCTCGACTAGCCGACCCCAACGTGGCCACGAAATCCATGTTCGTTGGTCTCACCAGAGCCTGGGCCATGATCCCAGTATCCACTCAAGAGGCCATCTTGAAGGTCATTCCCAAAATTGTAACCAACAAGCACGCAGTCAGCTCCATGGTCAATAAAGCTGGTGGCAGCATCGTGATAGTGAGCTTGGCGGCGCTCTATTTAGGCTACGACGCCATCGTCAACCTGCGCCTCTGGTGGACTGGCAAGATTTCCGGCAAGCGCTGCGCCAAGAACATCGTCGACTCCTTCTGTACCACTGCAGCCGGGATAGTTGGCGGCGTAGGTGGCGCCGCCCTTGGCTCCCTGGCTGGCCCTGTGGGGACGATTGTAGGAGGCATAGTTGGAGGAATAGTGTTTTCAGAAGCCATGAACTTTCTGTGCGACCGAGTGACACAGTTGGTGTTCGACATCCCGAAGAGCCAGGCTCTGGAGAACGCCTACAAGTATCTCGGAGTCCACATGACGGCGTCCAACAACGAAATCAATTCTGCCTTCCACAAACTCTGCCTCAAGCACCACCCAGACAAGGGCGGAAGAAAGGATGAGTTCCTTATACTCCAATGTCACATGGGAGTCATCAAGCAAGACAGAGGAGAACTGTAGGCTAAAGTGTTGGCAGAGTAGTCAATTGAAGTTTCATTGTCTCATCAATATAGTTCCCATCGCTAAATTTGAGAAGTTTTGTACAAAAAAACGAAAAACAAATATCAAAATTATACGGTATTTATTTAATTTCCACAAAAAAAATTGATAACTTTATAGTTTTGAAAAAAAAGTGGATTATTATGTTGGAAAAATCTATTCTTTTTGCAAACTTTTTGGAGAAAAAAAAAGATATATGTACTTCGAGACAGTGTCTTTATCATTGTAAAGACTACATGTAAATTAACCAAGCGTTCCTGTCAGCAACATTAATGAGAACGTTTAATTTTGAATGTGTGTTCGAACTAAAATATAAAAGAGTCAAATTATCCGTAGGCAAATAATTTTTCAAAATTTATCACAAAAAAATGTTTAAAAAAAAGATTTTATGAAACTTTTAAAAATCAAGAAGTCTTCAATGTCAATTTCGCAAAACTTTAAAAATTTCCAAAATAGGATTCATTTTCAAAAGTTTCTTGAATAAATTTGACTATATTTTTCCATGTTATTTTCTTGTGACTATATTCAAGTGACGTCAGTTTGTTAAACTTTAAAAAAAAAAACACTTTTTTAAGCTTATAGTGAATAAACATTAATTGTCAATTCGTTTTGAGCCACTTATCATATCTACTTAACATATTTTTTTTAATACCGTGGCACATGTTTATTTGTTGAATAAAACTTTGTAATTTTAGTACAAAGCGTGTCCCGGCCATGTTGCATTTTACTAATAATATTAACTGACCTCTTTATTCTTATACACGAATGTAATATGAGTAATAAACACGACGTTTTGCGCATAAATTAAACATTGTGGCCAGGGTGGCAAAAGTCCCCAAGTCTGCCTGCTAGCACACCCTCTACTGTGCTATGCTTTGTTCCTTTCGGGGAACGGGGAATTTCTCCAAATGGGGTTGGATTTCGGATCTTCCAAGTTGTTAAGAGGGGAGAAGAGAAGAAATTACCTCCACTAGCCCATAATCGACATTGACAACACATGCAGCAGAACGATTTTAATCAATTCCTAACGACATTAATTAGTAAAATTAGTAAAATGAAAGTGTTAATATTATTAGTGATTTTTTTGAAATTTCAAACTTATCAAGGTTAGTGCGAATTGCATTATTTATTTTTCTAATGCCATTTCCATTGAGGAATCTTTTACAGGGTTCCCCCAGACATGGAAAACCTGGAAAAGTCAGGGAAGAATGGTTTATTTTTAAAAAGTCAAGGAAGAATGGTTTTTTTTGAAAAAGTCAGGGAAATTCAACGCCGTCACGGCGTTCCAAAATTAATACTTCTACAAGGTTAGCTCAGGGCCCATTTTCCGAGTAGAAATATGAATTTTTTTTCCTACATTTTCAGAGTACTACACGTACAGATTTGTAAAATTTTGCCCATTTTCGGAGTACAGATTTTAAAAATTTTCCACGTTTAATCCGAGTGAAAATTTGCAAAATTTTTAACGTTTTCCGAGTAGAAGTTAGCAAAATTGTCCACGTTTTCCGAGTATAAATTAGCAAAATTGTCCACGTTTTCCGGGTACAAATTTTCAAAATTCTCTAGGTTTTCCGAGTAGAAATTTTCCACATTTTCCGAGGACAAAATTGCAAAATTTCCCGCGTTTTCCGAGCACAAATTTTCAACATTTTCCGAATACAAAATTTTCTTATTTTAAAAAATGTTCATGCAATTTTTTTTTAAATTTTTAAAAAATGCCTATGTTAATTTTCAAAATTGTCTTTCTAAATTTAAAAAAAATATAAATTTTTTTAGTGTCAATTTTGGAAAATTTCAATTTTTCACGTTGTCATTGGTCAGGGAAACTTTCTGAGAAACCTGGAAAAGTCAGGGAAGTTGGAAATGAAATTTCTGGGGGAACCCTGTTTAATTTTAACAATTTTTTGGGGATTCCTACAGTACGAGCAGTCCATGTGTTTGTCATGGATAATTTGCAAAAAAATGCGTTGTCAAAAATTTCACATTCAACTTCCCTGACTTATGCCCCTTACCAATGATCATGTCAATGTTATCCACGATTTTGCAAAAGCTACGCAGCCTGACAATATTTAATATTTTGCAAAATTTAATTGCTATTGGCAATTTTTGGGATTTTGAGAATTGCCCTGACTTCTTAATGATAAGTAAAGTTATATACGTCCCTACGTTTCCAGACATTTTCAACTTCCTTGACTTTCCATGTCTGGGAATAGCCCTCTACTAATAGCATTTATTATATACAGTACATGTCTGCCGTTGAATACTTATGGAAATAATTGTTTGATCATACACTGTTTTTGATTCCTCGTTGGATTCAACAGGCATAACCGACCTCCCTCCCCCCAAATGTTCAAATGTTGCCAGATCACATTTAGATTTGTGTCTTCGTTAAATTTGTACTAATTGCCGATGACGGAGCGCACCATACCCATATTAGTTGTGGTAACCAAATTTGTATCCTACAGACATGGCTGAAGCAACCAGTGACTGGAAGGAAACCGTCATAGCAAAACTGATGAGCATCTTTGACAAAGATGCAGAAACACTGACTCGCATCCTCTTCTACTTGAACGAAGAGGACAAGGCTTACAAAGATCGAGGTGATTCCATTCCACCAGATTGGAATACCCTGAAGCTGACCCTCTCCCATGACGATGTGTTCAAGAAGTACGCCGAGCGCTTGGCTCATGAAGACACCAAGAAGGTGGAGAAGGACGAGACCTTGAGTGCGAATTGCTTTATTTATTTTTCTAATGCGATTCCCATTGAGGAATTTGTTTTGGGGGTTCCTACTGTACTAGCAATCCATGTGTATGTCTTGGACAATTTACATAGAAATGTGTTGTCAGAAGTACAGTAGAATCCACTTATAACGATGCCGGATAGAACGATAGGTCGGATATTAGGATGTAAAAAGCAAAGGAAGTTTGGTTTCCCATAGGAGTACATGCAAAATTTTCCGGGTATCCGCTTTTAACGGTGGGGGTTTTGGTATGCACAATGCTATATGGGATCGCCTATAACGATGGTTTCCCATGGGAGCGTGTAAAACAGGGGTTTTTCCTATTCAGTGCTATATGGGATTTACTACATGTATACTGTAATTATGAAGGGGGTATGAGAAGAAGTTTCCCACGCTCTGGAGTCCCTGATCACGTGTTCTTTACGGTAATTACGGATCATTTTTCATCAAATTAAACCGTTTGTAAACATTTTCATGTACATTTATGTACATTTACATTTGAACGTCAATAATGTACATTACATTATTAAAATGTCATGCATATACATGTACTGTAGGCCTATGTATGTATAGAATGTTACACATACTTATTGGGTCACATTTTTTTAAAATTCGGGTATAACGATTTCCGGATATAACGATCAAATTCTGTCGGTCCCTTGAAGATCACTATTAGCGGATTCTACTGTACTTCTAATGGACCTTTTGTAGATTTCGTCAGCATGCATGTATACATGTACATGTATATCACGTGACATTACCCGGAGGCAGTGCCGAGGCACGTTCTATTAGTTCATGATTTGATGAAAAGGTCCCGTGATGCAGCCCCATACCGAATTCTGCATAAGGTCCATAGCATTTCCATAGTTGTTTGATCATACACTGTTTTTGATTTATGGTTGGATTCAACAGGCACAACCGTCCCTCTTCCAAATGTTCAAATGTTGCCAAATCAAATTTAGATTTGGTCCTTTTAATGTTAAATTTGCAGCCTACCAATGGCTGATGACAGAGCGTATCATATCCATGTTAGTTGTTGTAACCAAATTGGTAACCTACAGACATGGCTGAAGCAAACAGTGACTTGAAGGAAACCGTCATAGCAAAACTGATCAGCACCTTTGACAATAGTAATAAATAGCTTTTTTCAACAAAATTTGAAGTTAATGCAGAAACTGCTATAAAATGAGGCAGATGCATGTAAGTCAGATTTTTGCCAGGAAAGCCATAACGAATCACTTGCAGAACGTTTATGAAAAATACTACTTTTCAAACCTCAGAACTTCCTGCGAACGATTTCGGGTTTTTGGACTTCTGAGGTACAGCGTCATTTCCTCAAAATTCTAATTCTAAGCATTGCTAATTTGCTAGTCAGTCATGTGCTTTTTATACGAGATTTACCGGAAACTATAAAAATCCTCAATCATGATGAAGTCAAAGGAAATACTGATGATAGTCGATAGAAAGATCGCGTGAATAGTTTTAAGGCAATCCAAGACACATTGGCATTCAAAATTTGTAAATTTATTGATACCTGACAATTATGAAACCAGTGCAAACAGTACATGTATACAGGCTGAGTATCCTTTACCCAAAATTCTTAAATCCGAACCTTTTTAGCGTAGACATGCATTGTAAAATACATACTGATTAATGTCACTTGTGGAAAATTCAACACCTGACACCATGTCATATTGCCCACTTGCACAATGTTCAGTTGTCATATCACATTCAGGTAAATAAGTTGTGAAAACAAAACTTGTATCCCACAGAAATGGCTGAAGCAAACTGTGACTGGAAGACATCCGTCCGAGAAAAACTGATCAACATTTTTGGCAAAGATGTAGAAACTCTGACCCGCATCCTCTTCTACCTGGACGAAGAGGACAAGGTTTCCAACGACCAGGATGATACCATTTCACCTGTTTGGAAGACTCTGAAGCTGACAGCCTCCAAGGACGATGTGTTCAAGAAGTACGCCGAGGGCTTGGCTGAAGACACCAAGAAGGCGGAGAAGGACGAGACCTTCCGCTCCACCATGAACTTGCTCTACTCCCAGATGGTTGAGCCTCTGGAAGAACCCTCCCCGGACGACATTGGGCAGCATTTCGACGTGAATAGAATAGGCGACTTCGACGTGGGGCAGAAGTCAGCGTTCATCGGTCTCTACAGAGCCTGGAACATGATGCCGAGGACCACTCAAGCTTCCATCATGGAAGCTATTCCCAAAATCATCACCAACAAGCAGTTGATTACCTATGTGGACGATGTGGTTGGTCTGGTTCAGAGAGTCGGTGACAGCATCGTGACGGTGGGGCTGGCGGCGCTCTATCTAAGCTACGATGCCATCGTGAACATGCGGCGATGGTGGAATGGCGAGATTTCCGGCAAGCGCTGCGCCAAGAACATCATCGACTCATTCGTTACCTTTACGGCCGGAGTGGCTGGCGGCACTGGTGGAGCCGTCATTGGCTCCCTGTTTGGCCCTGTGGGGACAGTCATAGGCGGCATAGTTGGAGGAATAGCGTCTTCAGCAACCATGAATGCGATGAGCGACCGAATGACACAGTCGTTGTTTAGCATTCCAAAAAGCGAGGCCCTGGAGAATGCTTACAGGCATCTCGGGGTCCCCATGACTGCACCCAACAATGAAATCAACTCGGCCTACCACAAACTCTGCCTCAAGCACCATCCAGACAAGAGGGGAAGTGCAGAAGAGTTCTATATCCTCCAACTTCAAATGGCAACCATCAAGGCATCCAAAGGAGAATTATAGGCTGAAGTATTGGTGGAGCAAATATCGTAATAAAAGATCGAAAGGAACCTCCAATACTTTCTCGAATTCCAAAAAGCTTTAGCAAGGAAAACTGATCACTTTAACTCCTATTTTGGGTAAACGTAACGCCATTTGGGATATCCCCCCCCCTTTTTTTTTAAATTGTACTGTGGTTTATCGGTTTTGTATTTCTTTTTTTTTTCTCCAAATTTTACGTTTAGCCCTGGCTACTATAGTTTGGCAACGATGATCTAAACTGACTCCGGATAAACGGAAGTGTACGGTTCATGGTTCCCAAATTTCTGAATTTGATCCAAAGAAATGCTCGTGTAATTTTCACTGATAATAATAATAAATATTGATATGCTAAACAAAATCCCCATCATGAAATCAACGTTTCAGAGAGTTTTTTAGGTGTATCCTTTTTATATATTTTTTTTTCAAATTTTTAACCAGCAAGACAAAGTCGTCTGTGACAATCCGAATATTACAAAGAACCGCAGTCAACACTGTGGGGTTAATAATAAGAAATAATATTCAGTAATAATACTGAACATGTATTACAGTACCACAACGTTCTTCTCAAATCTCATTATTGGCTACTTTAAAGTGTTCTTCCAAAAACATTGCAACAATTTTTTTTGACATTTTAGGAAGTATTTTTCACTTCTGAATATACATGTACATGTTTTTCAATACTGCACATGTACATTTCAACTATTTTATCTGATGTGATATTCTGTGACAAAATGTGTATCATTCAAAACGTACAGCAATAAATGTTCAAGTCCAGTTTTTTAAAAAAAATAAATTTCAAGATATATTCATTCGTCCATAAAAAATGCGCTTTGAGAAATGGTTTAAATCTGAGCCATGACCGTGTTACATGAGATAGTTCGCAAATGGATCCAGGATTAAATTTTCATTTTCAATTTGTCCATGGACTTGGTCTCCACCTTTAACCCCGGTTAATGTTTATCTTCCTTTTGTTTTATTTATGTGAAAGCCAGCCAGACTGTTTTGTTGGAAACATGACCTCACACAGCTAGCTCTTGACTCGTATTACTAGACTATACCATCAAGACAAAAAAGGGTTTTATGCTGAACATGCACAGCACCCACATGCCTTGCCACAACAATCCTTATGCACCAATGGCATTACACGTATTTGCAAATTCAAGTTACATGCACTGAGGTACAGTAGGTTAAGTGTTAACTAATATCAGTAATTGTTGTTCACCTATTGGTAAGCCTGTCTTATAATCAGATATCATGATGACGTTTGGCCCACCTCCAGATAAAAACTTGTTTTTCGTTCATTCAGATTGTAGCAAAGTACAGTTCCAATATCGCAAGAAAAAACAACATCCTGATACAAGCTATCACACAATCGGTAAGTACGAATTCAGTATGCATGTGACATGGTGGCCACAATTTAAATCGAAAGCATTTTTTTAAACTTTGAGAAAATGAAGGAAAAGCTCGGAGTTAACTTGTAAACAAATGCAAATTTATAAATTAGGAAAAATGTAACACAGGGCTCAGCACTAGTTTCATTCCAAATTTTCTGTTTTAAATTTCTGCACAGTTGCAAACTTCAAAATTATTGAAAATCAAATTGATTCAGCCGGATTTGTATTTTGTTTGTTTGTTTGGAACTAAAAAGACTCCATCCAAAGGCGTACAGTTATTTAATAATTTTGCCAGTTTTTCTCCTTTATTTTTTTTAAATCCTTTGAAACTGCGCCTAGCAACACAAGGGAATTTCCCCAACCTTCCTTGCCAGCCACCAGCATAAAAGGGGAATTTTCCCTATCTTCCTTGCCGACCACCAGCAAATCCAGCATAAAAAGGGAATATCCCCTATTGACTAATTTGACTTGTCATCGCCCACTGGCTTATTCTAATTAAATATTTTGGACGAAACATATAAGACCAGATTTCATACAACGCGTGAAGAAGTACTTCAGCACCGAGGTAAGAGCTATTATTTTCATCTTGTATAGAGTAATTTTGAAAAAAGGCAGACAAATGTAATGTATTAATGTTGTTAAAATCCAGAATAAGTGTTTCCACATTGCTAGCTCAACATTTTCACCAATTTCCGAGGATAAATTTGCAAAATTTTCCACTTGTTCTGTGTACAAATTTGAAAAATGTTTCAAACTTTTCGTATTTTTAATTTGTAAGATTTCCAACCTTTTGCGCAGCACAAATTTAAAAACTTTTCCACTGTTGTCGGGTATTATGCAACCGGATTCATCCAGAAATTTCATTGTCAACTTCCCTGACTTTTCCAGGTTTTAAAACAATATCATTGACCAAAGACAACGTGAAAGATTGACATATTTTCCAAAATTGACACTGGAAAATATTTTTAAAAATTTCATAACGACAATTGAAAATTAACATATAAATTATTTTAAAAATTAAAAAAAAATTGCATGAACATTTTTTAAAATGGGAAAATGTTGTATTCGGAAAAAGTGGGAAATTTTGCAATTTTTTCCTCGGAAAACTTGGAAAATTTAGCAAATTTGTACTCGAAAAACGTGGAAACTTTTGCAAATTAATACTCAGAAAACGTGGAAAATTGTGTAAATTTGTTCATGGAAAACGTGGAAAATTTTGCAAATCTGTACTCCGAAAATGTGGAATTTTTTGGCAAATTTCTACTCGGAAAATGGGCCCTGAGCTAACCTTGTAAAATTATTAATTTTTGAAAGTCATGACTGCGTTGAATTTCCCTGAATTTTTCCAATTAAACCATTTTTTCCTGACTTTTCCAGGTCATTTTCAAGTTCCCTGACATTTCCAGGTTTTCCAGATCTGGGAGAACGATGTGCAATATTTTCAAAAGAATCCGTGAACATATATGTAAAATTTTGAACATTTTTTTAGTACAAATTTTCAAGATTTTCTACATTTTCTGAATACAAATTTGTAACATTTTCTACATTTTTTCATGCTAATTATCCATAATTTTTCGAAATTGTCATTAGTAAATTATCCGAAATATTGTCTTGTGTCGATTTTGCAAAACTGTGCAGGCCTATAACATTGTCATACCAGCATATGTCTATTTTGGCATTTTCAATGGTCGGGAAATTTGTTTAAGAACCAGTAAAAGTCAGGAAAGTTGAAGATAAAATTTCTGAGAGAACTTAAAATGAACATTTTTTTTTTCATTAAAAGCATAGAGGCACCTTTCATCTGCCTAAATTTGTCCATCATCAGAAATTACAGTAGTTGAGCAGGCACGAAACTCTGGCATTGTTACAGATTTGCCACATTCTTAGTTTGCATGTTCCTGTTGGAAAAATGGTTCAACTTTCCTTGGAAATTCGGTGAAGGGCAGCTGCTCTCTATATTTGAAAGTCGTTGAGTATGTGTATTTCAGGTATCATATCATAAAACAAACAGAAGATTTATAAAACGAAAGTTTCCGCTTTGACTGACACCACGTATTTTTGTTTTGCTTTTAGACATAGTTTGAAGAAATTGGTGGAAATCAAGTGGATACTGAAGATTTGAGGTATAGTATACAAGCTATCTTCTGAAAATAACGAAATTGACCATTCCATGGCAAAATTTCCAGGATAATACCATACCAATTTATCATACAGGATGGCTACTTCATATGACTGTGCCTGGAGAATCGAAATTCAGACAAAACTTGCAGAACTGTTTGAGAGTGACCTAAGATCCTTGACGAGCATTCTCCATTTTCTTGACGCAGAAGATGATAGGCTGTCATCTTGCTTGGACAATGAAAGCAGCGACATTTCCCCTGCCTGGGAAATCTTAAGATCCACTATTCATTTGGGCAAGAAGTTCCGTGACTACGCAGAGCGTTTGGCTGAAGTCATAAAGAGAGCGGATGAAGATGGCACCCTTCATGAAACCACGAATGTTTCCTTGTTGCAAATGCTGGAAACCTTATGGAATTCAAACGGTAGGAGTATGAGCATACCCAAACTCGAAATATCTTCATTCTTCACCTATTATGACCAATGATTTTGACAGAACTGGCTTCACCCGGTGAGATTTCTTGGAAAGACACTGTTCGAGGAAAGTTAATCGATGTGTTTGAAAACTATCCGGAAACCTTGTGCAGCATCCTCTCATATCTTGATGAAGGCGCCGATGCACCACAAGACATTTGCGATGACATTCCAAATGCTTGGAGAGTTTTATATTCCGCCATTGATTCCGATGAGGAGTTTGAAGAATGCGCCATGACTCTCGTTCCCAGAGAGAACAAAAACTTTTGTGAAAACGGGTATTTTCCATCTACTGAAACAGTTGAACCCTTGATGGATTCAGATGGTAGGCCTATGTTCAACATATAAGTTTTTAAGTCACTAATGTAGGAAACTGGATAGTAATTTTTTTTATATCTGCGTGTCCAAAAATATTGTTCCATCAGATGATTTTTCCTGGAAGGATGACATTCAAGTCAAGCTATTAAGGATCTTTGAAGGAGATCCTCAAACTTTGGCCAGCATTCTCCAGTATCTCAATGGTGAAGAGGCCAAATGCACGGAGAATGATATCACAGAGATAACTCCCGTTTGGGAAATCTTGAGGTCTTCGCATCATTCAGATGAAATGTTAAAGAATTGTGTGGAGCACCTGGTTGAAAACATAATGGCTTCAGAAGGTGGCCATGGTCTTCAAGCAATACACATGGAATCCACGCACGTTTTAAAAGGTACGACAAGTGCATCAAAATGTTCATCACTTTCAAAATACAATGTTAACATTTTTTTTCCGATTCAGACATAGCTTCCAATGATTGCACTTGGAAAGATGACATTCGGGCTAAGCTAGTCCAGGTTCTTGAAGCTGATTCCCAAACTTTGACCAGCATTCTCCAGCATCTCGACAGTGAAGATGCGAAGTGCATTGAAAATGACATCACCGAAATACCTCCCGTTTGGGAAATCTTGTGGGCGTCGTATTATTCAGATGAAACGTTTAAGAATTGCGTTGAGCACCTGGTCGAAAACATTATTATTGCAGAAAACGACATTGTTCTTCTGGCAAAACAGATGGAATCCGTGTGTGATTTGAACGGTATGACAAGTGAATCAAATCGCTTATCATCTGTAAAATATAAACATTTTGTGCATGTTTTGCTTCAGGTACAGCTTCAACCAATGACTGCATTTGGAAAGACAACATCCGACAAAAATTGAAATTGGTGTTTGAAAATAACGATGAAAGCCTGACGAGCATACTTTTGTACCTTGATGAAGAGGACAACAAACTCGAACGTGGTGATAGCAACATTACTCCTGCATGGAACATACTAAGGTCCACCATGTATTCAGATAATGTCTTCCAAGAATATGCAAATCGTATAGCCGAAGACACAAAGCGAGCTGATACGGATAAAAGCTTCCGGGAATCCATGGATTTTTTGTACATTCAAATGATGGAATTCTTGCAGAATCCAGACGGTAAGTAGATTAGAGCAGACTGACATAAAAAATCCTACATGATGCAGTGGAAGACTGATGTTTCCGTGTATATGTCAATCATGATGGTGTGGCGTGCACAGACATGGTTTCGTTGGATGATTATTCTTGGAAAGAAGACATTAGAAGCAAACTTATCGAAATGTTTGAAAATGATGAAGAAATTTTGGACAGCATTTTTTCCCAACTTGAAGACGAGGATGAAGCCTTTGCAGATCACAGCACGGGTAATATCTCTCCAGTTTGGAAAATCCTAAGAGCTGCCTTTTATCCTGATAACATAAGCAAAGAATATGCTGAACACTATTTGGATATGATTGAACCTTTGTGGAACTCTGATAGTATGTTCTTGAAACCATTGTTCATTTTAAGGAAAGTTTTTTTTTCCAGTAGCACGTTTAATGCTGATTGATCTTACTAGATATGTTGCTGTGGTATAATTCCAGGTGATTTTACTTGGAAAGTTGCTATTCGAAACAAACTAATTAATCTGCTTTGGAATGATTCGGAAAGCTTGGTCAGAATTCTCGAATACCTTGATGAAGAAGAGGCAATTCAACAAAAGGATCAAGATGCTTTCAGCCAGCCAGTCTGGAAGGTCTTAAAATCTGCTCTTAATTCTGACAAAGTGTTCCAGGAATTTGCTGAGCGCTTGGTCGAAGACTTAGGCCAGGCAAAGGTGGACGAGGAATTCAGAAAAACCATGAATCAACGATACACTGACAAGCTTTATGAATCAAGAACCTCAAATGGTAATGACAAGCTGACAAGCTACATGTAACTGATTTAAATTAAATGCCCATGTCTTCTAGCTTTTAGCTCATTCAACAAAGTTTTGGAAACAAGATATTAAATCTACTTCAATACATTTGTCATCTAGGTAAGGCATCCACAATTGATGATTCTTGGAAAAACGACATCAGAAACAAGCTGATCTGCACGTTTGAGAAGGACGCAGATTCCTTGGCAAACATTCTGTTTTATCTTGATGAAGAAGAAAAGGTATACTGTTACAATAATGGCATGGATCCTCCCGTCTGGAACTTCCTGAAGTCAGCGCTTTATTCTGATGAGGTGTTTCGAGGATATGCAGAGCACTTGGCCGAAGACATTAAGAAGGCTGAGAATGATGTTGCATTTCGTGATACGATGCACATTCTTTACACTCGGATGTTAAAACCCATGGAAGAACCAGTGCCTGCTGCCCATGCACAAGGATTTGCAATCCCTACTGTCAGTCCAACTGCAATGATTCCAAGAGTCCCTGGAAAACTCATGAGCACAATTCGGAATCCCCGTGTCGTGGCCATTTTGGACAAAGCAGCTGGTGTGCTCGCCAAACCTGGCTTTATGTTTGGAGCTGCCGCTATTTACTCAGGCATTAAGGCAATTTTTAGCGTAAGGAAATGGCGAGACGGAAAGATTTCTGGAAAGCGTTGTGCGAAAGAAATTATTGACAGCACTGCATCCTTGGTAGCTGGCGTTGCAGGAGGTATTGGAGGAACAGTAGTTGGAGGGATGTTTGGCAGCATTGCTGGCAGCATTTTAGCTGCATCGGTGATGGATTGCCTTTGCAGCAGGTTGACACAGTGGCTGTTTGGAATCCCCAAGGATGAAGCATTAGAGAACGCTTACAATTACCTAGGCGTGGATTTGACAGCATCCAACAATGACGTAAACAAGGCGTATCGTAAGCTTTGTCTGCAACATCACCCAGATAAATCGGAAAGTGATTCAGACGACTTTCTTCTCCTGCAAGTGCACATTGCGGTCATCAGAGAAGCCAGACAAATGCTATAAAACAGCGTACAATCGTTGTAGCTCACTGGGTTCATTATGCTTGTGCTGATATGATTACACTAATTTTTCTGTAAATCCTTGTATTGAAAGTTCAAAGGAAGCTGCTCCTACCAAAAGGCCTACAATTTAGGCTACCCCTTCTCAAAGCCATTCATTTTTTTTTAAATGCGTCTTCCAGTCATTGAAAAAGGTCTAGGGTAGGGAAGCTTATATATATGAAGAATTTACTAAAATTTACTTGATGGTTAATCAAATCATATTCAAGTAGATCGATGACAAAGGTACACCGTATTGTTGACTTTTTTTAAAAGTAACATTATAAATTAAAATTTGATTGAAACATTTGGCATAATCTTATAACTCAACATTTAATGTTATGAACATTTCATGACTCTACCTCGTACTCACAGTCCAAACCTACATGCTGATAATAACTGCTGTATAAGGAAGCCACCGTTAATATTATTAGTATGTCTCTTGCCAACAGATTTTCCAGAACAAAAGTTGCCGTTCATATTAAATTTTCAGAAAGCATTTTAACTGAAGCTTTTATATGTTTACATGCTAAACTGAAATATCTTCATTGAACTTTCCAGACATGTGCATCAGGCCGATCACCATTCTGTTGTTTTTTCATGACATATAGTGGTCTGAAGCAATGAACTGATCTTCCTGATTTGTTGAACTAAATATAACAATTCATTTTTAGATACCTTGATTCAGCTGAGTAGTAGCGCTTAGTTTTCGCATTGATGGACCAGGGGTAGTCAGATTAATTCCTTCCAAGGCCTTTTTTTGTGGTTTCTTAAAGAAGTTCCAAGGCTAATGCCAGCATGGTACCTGCATGCACAACAATGCATGAACCCTACAGGACCCCTAGCACATTGGAGGTTGGTTGGTTTGGGCGTTTAAGGGCGCAGGGTTGTCAAAGGTCATACACACTGGAGCAGGGCAGCCCCTGGTCCCATAGACAAACACAGAATAAGCAGGGGATGGGTCTGTAGGTAGGGTTATCCTGGACAAAACAAAGGACGCATTTTCATTTCCCTATGCGTCACCTGCAGAACGTTGCAAGTGCGTTCGTTCGATCCCCTGTCCACCCGGATCTACCGCGTCACCCGGGCAGCAAAGGGACGGGTATATAAAGAACGTTGTCAGTGTTCTCAGTACATCGCGAGGTGCAAGTGGTTGAATTTATTTCACGATCTAATTGAATCTTGAGACTTCTTGTCCCAACTCTGCTAAATCGGACGAGTGTCCTTCACTCCAATTCGTATCTCCCAGCCTGCTTCGGGTAAGTTTTCCATCTGATATCCTATTAATCAAGCCTTCTACGATTATTTTTTCTTCATATTAAAATCTAGATAATAGGGGTACTCGAGCAGAAGCCTTATAGACCCATGCAAGGCTGGTCAAATTTGGCAGTCGTCAAATCCAATGCGCAAAATTCGGCAATTTTATCAGTTGAAAAGAAAATCAGTCGATTTTATCGCTGTTTTAAATTTAAACCGATGAATGTATTCTCGAATTATGAATCTGACTTTAACACTGCCAAAAGCAGTCTAGCAGACTGAGTACAGTCTGCTAGAGAGCACGTGCGTTTCACTAGTTCTAATGCTTTTTGTTTCCATCAGCCATTGACACAAACATAAGTATGAAAAATTTATGCAGAGACAAATTACGAGTGGTTTAAGATTATTAGGATGAATTATTAGGATTTTTTTTTCTATTATAAGTAACACGGTTAGTGTATATATTTGTACGAGTGTACTGCACCTAATGAGCAGTGAGTTTACTTGTTAGTGTTCAGATTAGGTTTTCCTCTCTTAAAACCGAAAAGTCCGAAAGATAAACAATTTGGGTTAAAATTGGCAATAGTAAGTAAAAACATTATGTTCCTGAATCGGAGTAAAACCTCGAGACAACTGAAGTTGCACTTAATGCGAAATAATACAAATAATTAATACAAAATGTGAACCTATCTATGTAGAATTAAATACCAATGATGCACTTTAATCTTTCTAAAAATCTTCACTTATATTCATGTTTTTTATTTGAACAGTTTTCACTTATCCGGTTTCTTTTAACTTGCACAAAGCGTTACTCAAAATTTTAAAGTTTTAACATTTGTTTCAGTTTTTAGATATTTTTATTAAAGTTGGTCGTTTCATTATCAATCCCTAAACGATCACTTTAGTAAATTACGATGGGTGTTCATTGATTCTTCCATCGTTCCTGACTAAACTGCAACGTTAAAAAATACGTTTCAAAAATTTCACCAGTTAAAAAATAGACGCTAAAGGTGTTAAAGATGTTGAGAGAAGAGGACGTTAAGTGTCTCCAAACAAATGCCCCGAAACTTAAACGTTTTTGGAGCGAGGCATACACTACCTCCCAAAATAAACATTTTTTTAAAATAATTAGTAACGTGAACGTGGAGTAAATTCCTCAATCATCATAAAGTTAGTTCTAAAATCCTAATAATTGCCAAAAGCATAGCCATTTGAAATAAGCTGAGAATTTACTTATGTTTTTTTCCCCCCATCTATTGGGGATTTTTTGGGAGGGGAAATTTAAACCTTTTAATTGGGAGCCAACACACCTCTACGAGGAGGGAGATTAGGCTACCGTAGCACTTCATTCACACATTTAATTGATCCCACAAACTGTGTTATCTGAACCCCCTTTGTTAGCGGGGTGGGTAACACTTTCAACATTGTACCATAACAAGAATCTAATTTCGCGGACATTTATTTTTTATTACAGCCATGAATCTCACGCCATCGTTTTATCTGCAGAGGACTTGCATGGTGGAAGTGGTAATGCAGCTTATCCGATGCCACATCCCTAATAATTTGGAAGGTCAAGAATACAACCATTGGAGACAAACCGCCGCGAAAAAGATCACGGGTAAGATCCAGAACCTCAAGACTCCCACTCAGTTTAAAGAAGCTTTGACCAGCATTGTAAAGCCCATCTTAAAGCACATCAGGAATGCGAAGGACACTTTCTCCAAACATATCCCCAGCACCACAATCAGCAGCATTCTCAAGTGCATCCGGATGACACCGTGGGGCACTGTGGACATGAAGCAATCCGCAGAGGCGCTTTTCGATCTTAGCGTTGAAGAGTTACCGAAGTTGAAGCGCTACGAGCTTTCTCGCATCTTCTGTCTCCGAGACAGATTCGCGAGCTGCTACGAAGATCTTGATGAAGCAGACAGGATGTCTACCGAGTAGCCTGAACGAGGCAGTGGGTGGTCCACGAATTTTCAGCAATTTTAAGTATGCGGTTGTCAATGGCAATGAATTTGCAGCGAGGCATTTCTGGAGTCCTGAAGAAAAAATGTCTCCTCCAATGGAACTCGTTGCTTATATTCGTGGTGAGTTTTTGGAGTTTGATTCCGACACTTATGAGTGTTATCCCAACATTCTTCCGGGTTTGAACCTCTTCTTGCTTTCCTGTTACCCGGACGACATGCACCTACGAGAGGCGATGTTCGTGTCGTGGCCATTTATGATTTCACTAATCGAGTGGCCCTATCAAGACAAGCTACTGAAATTGCTTTACAGCTTTCCTGAGCAGCAAAGGTACTTAACTCTATTGTGCATGGTGCTCACAATTTATTACAAATCTCTCTCTCTCTGGATATATGGTGAGTATTTCGACACCATGGGACAGTTCCTTAAGAACTTTTTAGCCCTTGATAAAGTTCACACATCTACGTTTACTATACTAGACAGGGTTTTAACCCACTTCAGGAGTTTTTACGGATCGAGTCGTATCGAAGCCTTGGATCAACGTAATGAGTTCTGGGATAGTTTGAAAACATCATGGCAAAGAATCGCCATTTCCACTATCGACATGGTCCTCTTCACGAAGCGTGACTGCGACGAAATAGTGTTTCGTTTCGTGAGGGTGCTTTTGGAGTGTTTGCAGGAAAGGGACAAAGTGCGATACTGCGAACTACGAGCAGATGACGTCATTGATCTCATTAATGAGCATTACCTGCATCGGCTGGAGTGGCTCTTCGAAGAATGTTTGACCAATGAGCAGTCCACTGTCATCAAGAACAGACTTTGGGCCAACAGAATTAATTACCTGGCCGATGGACAGCTTTCTGAGCGTTAGTTGTCATGATGATGACAGATTGAATGCATTAGTGAAGTTCTGCTGCTCATCCCAATGCAGGTTCGATGAAATGAAATCACAGTTGGAACTACAAATAGCAGAGCTGAACTACAGAGCCAAGTTGAGTTCATTAGTTTTCATTGAATTCGATAACTAAACTTGTTCTGACTCGGAAATGATTACTCTACAACTAATTTCATTTCATTAAACATTTTCATACTTGAAATTGTTGAAATTCAGTGCTAAAAATAAAATATTTGTTTGTTTGTAGAAGAAAATAAAGAAAGTTTGGTTCTAGAATCCGAGAAAGAGAATATTTTTGTTGTCGAAGTATAAAAAGGAATAGAAATAGAGCGCTAAAGTTCTAGGATTTGTTCTCTCCATGGAAATGATAGAGGAATGTTCTAGAAGATTAGCAAAAACTGTCAAAAAATCTGCCAAATTGTCAAAAATTCGAATAATTGTCGAAAAATTTTGCCGACTTTCTAAGCAACTTAATTCCCAACTGTCAAAAAAATTTCGAAAATTCGCAAAATTAATTTACGAAAATTCGAAAAATCTTTCTAAAATGTCGAAATATCTTCCAAACTTTTTTAAATTTTTTTGAACTGTCACAAATTCTTAAAGTTGTCGAAATTTGGCAAAACTGTCGAAAAATTTGCAAAATTATTGAAACATTCAAACTTTATGTCCAAAGTCTAGCGTCCAATTCATTAAACGTTACAAATGACGCTATTAATACATATTTTGTTGATGACGTCATTAATCAAAATTATAAAGATGTCATCATTCCGTCAGAAAAAAATACCTCATTAGTTGTGTGAAAAAAATTTCCCATTAAATATTGTCCCAAAAAATAATCATAGTAAGTTATATTATAAACTACAGTAAGAAATGCACAATTCCTCGATTCTTACTTTCGTTGTCTATAAGGGGCAAAAATTATTACTTTTGATATAATTATCTTCGAAAATTCAGAATGTGAACATGAACGATAATCGATCCTAAATAACATGACCCCCACAAGAAAGATTGAAAAGAAAGGTAAAAGGACTATTTTGAGAGCCCTGGATTCGAAGTTTTCCCTCGTAGTGAAAAGACCAAAAAATGACGTGATTTCTACATGATTTTTTGATCATTTTTCAAAAATGACGTCAATTGCACACACACACACAAAAATGAAGTCATTTTTCGCCCAAGAAATGACTAACCAAAACCTGACAAAAAATGAATTAATTTTTTAGTCATTTTTCTCCCAAGAAATGACCGCCCAAAAACCTGGCAAAAAATGGCGTCAAATTCTGGTCATATTTCGCCCAAGAAATGACCACCCAAAAACCTGGAAAAATATCACGTCAAATTCTGGTCATTTTTCGCTTAAGAAAATGACCATCCAAAACTTGGAAAAAATGACGTCCTTATGATTAAAAATTAACCACAAAATGACCGCAAGAATGCGAAAAAATGACGTCAGCTAAAACGAAAATAATGACGTCATTGTTTGATCATTTTGCTGCGTGGGTCTTTTTGCAGACAGTTTGGAAAAATTGTACAAAAATCCCTTTGCTGCATGCATATAGGTTATGGCGTTAATCATAGTACATGTATTGAATTCACTGTGTAGTGTTTAATATCATTCCCTGGCTTGTATTCAATACATCTGTTTACATGATTGTATGGATCGATCCGTCATTGATGGATTCTATATCCCGGCCATTACCGAGTCCAGGCCTCCTCAATACGTCTCCGCCAGGTTATTATATCGTGCGGTACGTGACAGCTAGTCCAATAACGAACACCAAGAAGATTTTTGGAATCTGCAATAACCCCATCTCCCCATCATGCCCTTAGTCTTCCTTTTCTTCTTGCTTGATGCCCTCTTTTCCATCATCACTTTCTTTTGAACGTCATTATCATTCAACTTATAGCTGCATGTCCAGCTCATCGTAGCCTCCCAAGCTTGATTAATCTAACCAACAATCATATACAGTACTGTACGTAGCTCCTCATTTCTCCTCGTTCTCCAGAGCTCTCAATCTTTAACCGGGCCAAAGAGATAGATCCTATATACCTGGTTTCAATCAGTGAAAGCTGGCTCATGCACGTACGTACCTCTATTGTTTTAATACTTTCATGAGACAATCCTTCTATACATGTATAATAAATAACAGTATTTTAGCATGCTCTCAGTATACGACAAAATTCCCGGGAGATATGGAGCGTGATCAATGAGATCAGAGGTCATGGCAACAAAAAAAGCGATATTGACGAGGTGATAAC